>JAAGEH010000027.1:3058012-3081148 GCA_011751065.1 Lasiurus cinereus
CTTCCTTCCTTCCTTCCTTCCTTCCTTCCTTCCTTCCTTCCTTCCTTCCTTCCTTCCTTCCCCTTACACAATGCAAGCGCCATTTGTGTTTTTCTCACAGCTGCGGTCTGGCGGGACGCGCTCTGGTCCGGACGCCGCTGACGGGCTGGATGCTGTGGGACGGCCTCACTCCCTCGCTGGAACCTGGCGGGCCTAGGAGGTCTCAGCCGAATGACTCATCTCGCTCCAGCATCCAGCAGGCCAGCCTGCGCTTTTTCACATGACAACGCAGGAGCCAGACAGGAAGTGAGCAAGCTGCAATGCACAGGCGCTTTCCATGCCACTGTTTATGCCACCTTTCCCCTGTCCCATTGGCTAAACAGGTCATACGGCCCAGTCCAGAGCCCCAGTCCCTCCTGCTCAGGGTGGCACAATGGCACCATCTGGAGAAAACCCAGTTCTAGGCCCTTCCAATAGTGATTCCTCCTCCGCACCCCCCAGTCTCAGTGCAGAGGGAGCATGCGTCCCTCATCCCAAAGAGGCCCATCTGCACACCCCAAGAGCTGCTGCGTGAGGGCCAGGTGTCCAACCCGGCACGCACCTGAGGGCTGGACGCTACCCCCACCAGGAAAGCCAGGGGACACTTCCCTGCCTGCTCCCCTCAATCCTCGCCAAGCGGCCAGCATCTCCCCAGAAGGAGCTCCCAGCATCCTCTTCTCCAGTTCTCCTATGATCATTGTCACAGTCAGCAGGCAGGTGGCTGGGGAATGCAGTGGCCCCTCGGGAGGGGCTGCCTTTGCTGAGGCTTCCACCGGGATCCCGCCCCCGGGGGCAGGAATTCACAGGGAATTCAGGGCCCTGGCTGGGCCAGCTCTGAGCCCAGGGGGTGGGGAAGGCAGCCACGTGTGTGTACATGTGGGGGCTCCACATTCGCACACGTTGGGAGAAAGGTTCCCATCGCCTCGGGTTTCAGAGTGGGCTGGGCAGTGCTTCTGGACAGTGAGGGGCACCCGGCCAGCATGCGGCAGTGGGCAGGTGCACGGGCAAGAGGTGTGAGCCTGACTTTGCTGAGGGAGATGGAGAAATACACATACATGTAAGACCTCTCAGCACAGAAGCATGCACTGGGAACCGGGACACACACCGGGGAGGAGGCAGGATTCCATGTGGCATCACAGTTCCAGCCCTGCCCAGCTCCCGCTCAGCCGCCATGGCTCCTGGATGGCGTGGTCCTGGCCCATGGATTGCCAAAGCCCCGGACCACAGCCAATGGACCACTCCTGCCACCCTCACCAACGGGGTCCCTGAGGTGCCAGCTGCTACCTGGAGCTCGGGGAGAGGGTGATGCCTCGCCCACACCCATGTCTCTTCTGAACCAACCAGGCCCCAAGAGGCTGCAGTTCTAGAAGTAGGAGGTTGCCAGGGTCTGCTTTGACCCTGAGTGCAGGGTGGAGCCGAGGAACTGCCGATCACCAGCTTTTCTAGCTTTCTTGCCTCTGCCCAGCCCTGGGGTGTCTCCAGGACAGTCTATCTGTGCCCCAGAAAGCAATGACTGGCGCCACCCACCTCACATGGGATGGGTTGTCCCAGGTTGAGCAGGTGCAGGGGAGGAGGGTAGAGACTGGGAGTTGTGGACGGGGGTGGGCAGGGGCATGAGGCCAGCAGAAGGAAGTGTGGGGCGGGGCCTGCCAAGGTGAGCTCCCGGGGAGGGGGTGGCAGTGTGTCTCTGAGTCAGTGGTCAGGTAGCCTGGCAGTTCGGGGCCATGCGGCTCATTCCTTACTTGGAATTCTGCAGGGAAAGGGCCCCAGAAAGGAGGCTTTTGTTCATGAGCCTCACCAGCTCGCCGGTTGGCAGGTGGGTATGATTCACTCTCGTTTGCCCTTCAGGCCATGGAGTGAAACTGGGGGTGAAGTCACTTCCTGAAGTGGAGTGTGTGGGGTGAGGGGGGACTGCAGCCAGGGCTCCCGGTGCTGGGTTCAAAGCTGATGCCTCTTGCCTTCCTCTCCTCCTCACTGCAAAATGCCACCCACGGCTCAGCGGCCACCCTGGGGCTGGTTTCCAGAGTGCAATGTGGCTTCCCAGCATTCCTAAGAGGATGCACGCCTGTGTACATGCACATATGTGTGCATGCTACTTTGTGCAACTGTAATTGCACGTGTGCACAGTCAGCATGTAAGTCCCACCCTCCTGCCCCTTCCCTGAGTCTCGGGTCTCTCCTCCTCCCTAGGCCAGAGGACCAGGCACACCCCCTCCTCAGCACGGCTGCCTTCTCCCTGTTGGCTGGTCCTCATCCCGCTCTGGTCTCCAGGCTCTTGCGCCCTCAATGGTCTTCTCTTCTTGTCATGTTTTCCATCTTTCCATTGGCTCCGTCCTCTACCCCCCACCTTCCTCAGGCACCCCTGACATTGGAAAGCACCGTCCTTCCTTGCCCTGCTTCTCTCGGGGTCTCTCCCCACCTCTTGCCTGTGGAGTTTCTCATTGCACCCCTTTCTCTTACCAAACCAGAGACCCCTCTCCTGTGCACTTCTGCACTTTCTCTGACTTTGACCTTTCTCTCCATCCCTGCTGCTCCCGGAGTTGTTACCCGGATGACCTCTCTTCTCCAGCCCCTAGGGTCTTCCTAAACCCAGCAACTTGAGCTGATCACAGCTCTGCTCCAAAGCTCGGCTCCCCAGGCTTGCTGAACTGCACCGAAGCTCAGCCCAGGACCGAAAAGCACCTAGTTTCCCGCCTGTCATCCTCACTGCCTTTCAGGGCCCCTGCAGGCCTGGAGTCAGAGGCGGAAACAGGCAATGAGGCCTGCGAGACCAAGGCGGGAGTGACCCCCAATGCCGGACATGGGGAGGCAATGCCACGTGCGGCCTATAGGTGGCAGCAGGCGCCCACCACTGCCTGCCTGGGCTCCTGGACACCTGGGGGCAGGAACCCGGTCAGGGGCAAGGAGGGGAGCTGGGCTGGCCGGGAGGGAGGCGGGCATCTCCAGAGTCCTCACAAAGATGTGTCTGGGCCTCAGCCCCTGCTCCTCAGCTTCCTGTCCAGCTGCCTTCCCATCCCCCGTGTGAGGTGGAATTACAGGCCTGGCCACACGCAGCTTCCCGGGCTGCTGGTCTGTGGGACGGGGGCCGCTCTCAGACCTCTCTGAAGGGACCTTCCCTGCTCAGCCGGTCGTGAAGACTGACTGACATCACATATTTGAAAGGCAGGGGTGTTAGGTAGGGGGAACCCCCGTACTCCCTTGGGCCCCCTCTGCCTGAATCACTGTCGGAAGGACCGGGGTCTCTGTGGAGTCTGAGGTGCAGGAGCCCCAGAGCACCAGCAGGAGGCCCCAGCAAGGCACCCTGCTCCCGCAGGTCCCTGGGGCTCTGTCTGGATTCCCAGAGCCCTTCTCCGAGTACACACCACAGTGTGTGTGTGTGTGTGTGTGTGTGTGTGTGTGTGTGTGTATGGGGGTGGGGGAAGGTGGGATACAGCAGTTCTCCTGGGTGCTCCTTTCCTACCTGGGGCGGATGGCAGGGCCGCAGCAATGAGTCCTGTTCCTGGAGAGGGTGAAGGGCAACCAGCAGGGGGCTGGGGACGGAGGCTTCGGGAGGAGAATGCGGTGCCCACTATCCCAGCAGCCCCTCTCCCTGCTGGCCTGGCCCCTGGAGAGGATCCGCATTTCTCAGGGACCAGGCCGGGGCTCCCAACAGCCCAGCCCAGACCCCACCTTCTATGCCCCTGAGGCTCCATTCTCTGCATGAACCTTGGATTTGCCCCTCACTGGCGCCTCCCAGCTACACCTCAGCTTTCCCATCTGGAAGATGGGTGAATCCTCCAGGCTGCTTCTCTGACGGAGCCAGACCCGGGGACCTCGGTGTTCCTCCCTCCAAGCTGTTAGCCCAGATGTGAATGGAAGAGCACGCCACAGCCTGGTGGGAGAAGAAGCACCTGGTGGAACCTTCTGGAAGCAAGGGGCTGGGGTAGGGGACGGTGTCCATCCTCAGCTGACCTAGCAATGGAGGGAGGGAAGGACAGCCCTGAGGGGTAGGGAAGCTTCTGCAGGCGGCAGGCAGGACAGCGGGTCTTCCAGCCCATCCCCTTCCTTCTTCGGGGCTAAAACCCTGCTGTGCCCTCTCTCTCAGCCTCCCCCCCTTTCCCAGTCACTGTCAGCCAGCCTGGGGCCACTCCCCAAACACACACCAGCCCCCCCCCCAAACCTCAGGGCGGTGCTGCTTATTCAGCCTCATCTCCCTCACCTGGTTTCCCCTGCTCAGCCCTCAGGGCCCACTTTACATATCGCCTCCCAGCCCCCGAAGCGGCCCTGACTCAGCCTGGCAGCGGCCGCTCTCTGCTGGCAGCGCCCACGGCATGGAAACGGGCCCTCTGTGGGCACCTGACCTCAGCTAGCCCTGCACGTGTGCAGCTGCGTCTGGCCCGGTACCAAGCAGGGATCTGTGGTTAGCACATGCACCAACTAGTGGCCTGGGAGGGGCAGCGGGGAGAGCCTGGCTGGTCATCAGGGCCTGGGTTCCAGTCGCGGCTCCACCACGAATTTGCCATGTGACATTGGACCTGCCCCTTTCCCTCTTGAGAGGTCTGACACGCGTGTAGGATGATTTGCAACCTGGTGGATAGGACGGCTTGGGGGTGGGGGTGCAGGAGGCTGGCATCATCTCCTAGAGCGGGCCGTGGGCCTGCCCGCTGAGGTCCCCAGGAAAAGCGTGGGTCACGGCCTCTGCGAAATGTTTGTGACTCCTCGGTAGGGAGACAAGCCCTGGAGTTAAAGGGACATCTTCATAAATCTTCGTAGAAATTTGACTTTGCTGAAACCTCCACGTGGCATTCAAATGGGGATTCTCTGTTGTTGTTGTTATTATTATCATTTTCTAATCCTCACTCAAGGATATTTTTCCCATTGATTTTTTAGAGACCGTGGAAGGGAGGCAGGAAGGGGGAAAGAGAGAGAGAGAAACATCAATCTGAGAGAGACACATCGGGGCCAGGGATTGAACCTGCAACCCAGGTATATGCCCAGGCCTGGGAATCAAACCTGAGACCTCTGCAGGCGGACAATCTAACCACTGAGAAAAAGCAGCCAAGGATAATTATTTTGTCAATTTCAGTTCGCTACAGCCTCATTTTTTATTGCATTTTTCAAAAAGCCTTGATCTGGAATGAATGTGTCGGGAGCCACTATTCCTCTACCACATTTAGTTTGAGAATCGCTGATGTTGATAACACCAAAGCCATCTTGAAATCAACTATGGATCCAATTAAGGAGAGAAGGGGACCGTCAACAGCGCTGGATGCAAAAATTAGCCACAATCAGAGATGAAGGAGTTGGCAGCCTTCCTTCATTGCCCCGGGACAGGAACTCCAAGCACCTTCCCACGTGCCCAGGCCCCGTCCACATGCTCTGCCCCCATCGCTGGTTTTAGTTCATTGCCTGGAATCTCCACCAGCCTGGCACAGGAGACCAGATGGCTAAGGTGGAGGGGGGTAGGGGGAGGACGGGGAGGGGAGGGAGGGGGCTGCACAGGCCTGGCTGCTGGGGCCCCAGGAGTTCTGGGGGAAGGACAAGCACAGCGAAGCCCCTTCAGGGGGCCAGGCAGGGGATTTCTCTCCACACACATTGTGGGCTCTGCCTCCAGAGTGCCAGGAGCGACGGGCCCCCAGGCTGCTGGCCCTGGCCAGACCTCGGGGAGAGGCTGCGGGGAGGCCAGGGCAGTCATGAGCTCGGGGATGGGGAGGGGGTGGGAGCAGCTTTGAAGCACCTACTCCACCCTCTGCCTCCCTTTTGCTCCATGACCTTGACCTGCAGGATGCTCAGGGCTGAGTGTCACGCAGAGCCCACCGGACATCTTCGCTTGGGTGGTCAGCCCGTGGCTGCCCCTCCTTCCGCTTGGCTTTGATGGAAAATGTCTAATCAAAGCCACTTCCTTTTAGGGAGCAAACGACACACAGCTTAGAAACGAAGGAGACAAAGCTGAACACCCAGCTCTGCGAGCTTCTGGGCTCTGCCTGGCGGGTCCTGCGGGGCCAGCGTCAGGCTCCCCACAGGACGGCAAGCTCCTGGGGCGGAGGGCACGTTCTTTATCCGTGTTCCTCGGGGGCTGGACACGGTGGCCTGCGGAAGGCAGGGCCTCAGTGCACACTGTGACATGCATGGAAGCTAACGAAAAGCATGTGATAACAGAGACCAAGACCTTGGAGCCAAGAGCCATGCCCTCCCCTGCCGGTGACCCCATTCTGGTCTGAGAGCAGAGTTCCTCAGAGGCCATGTATGGTTCCCTAAGAGCAGAAATGATCCCGGTCGCCAACCTTCACCCTGCCACTCCCGGAACTGTCCCCGCTTCGCATGGAGGGCTCCCCCACACAAGGCCGAGGAGGCAGCTGCAACTCTGAGCGCTAACACAGGGCAGGGAGCTCTGAGTTGACAAGGACCCCAACCAACTGAGGCAAGAGGCTGTGGGAATGATGCACGGGGTGAGGGTGGGTGCTGGGGGTGGCAGGCGTGGCCGTGGCCCCGGTGCCCGGGCACACGGTGGGGCAGAGGACTGTGGCATGGCCCAGAGCTCAGGAAACGTCCCCCCACCCAGGAGGCCGTTCAGCCCCTGCTGGGCTGAGGGATTCTGATGGTGACCTGCAGGCGGATTCAGCAGGAACAGAGCCCAGCGTGACGAATCCAAAGCCCGTCACCCGTGTCTAAGCCGCTCCTGCTTCTCTCATGTGATCTCATTTGCTTTGTGCGCCGGAAACCGCATTCGTGCCTGAGGGACGCGTTGTTGCAGGCACCCGCTCCCCTCCGAGGAGAGGACTTGGAGAGACCTGAGCGGGAGGGATGGGGCAGCAAATGCCAGTGCTGGGCCGGGCGCCGCGGCTTGGCACCGCGCATGCAAAGATGAGTAAGCCCGCTTCCTGCCCGCATGTGTCACCGTCCAGCTCGTGCCTGGAACCACGGGGCACGTGGGTCACCTGCCCGCGGGGAGCATTACTCATGTGGTCTGAGGACGATGATACCAGAGTCGCCGGGGGGACTTGAGAAAAGCAGATTCCAGACCATGCCTCAGCCTCACGCCTGGGTGACAGACTGGGGCTGTGACGGGGGACATGCCCATGGCGGCACTCACCTCCCCCTCCCCCCCGAGGCTGCACTGACATAACTCAAGCAGCACAGACAGCCAGACATCAAGTGAGCAGGGTCTGGCTCTGGGCCTGGCTTAGCGAGGAACCAGAATCCTCGTGACCGGAAGGCCACCGAGCAGCTCGATGACCTGAGGGCCCGTGACTCACAGGCCCGACCAGCCCTGCCCCGGCTACTGCTGGGAAACATGACATGTCCGTCTAGCACGCCCGGCTCTCTGCTGCCCAGTGAGCTGCCACCAGCATTTAAATAGGACACGGTCACCCTCCCAGGAGGTCCTAGCGAATGAATGTTCCTGAAGAGGAAACAAACCAATTCTATTTTTGCACGTGTGGCTCAGAAACTCGGCGTGGGGTCTCCTGAGCGTGCCGGGGCCTGTGTCATCCCCGAATGACAGAGCCTCAGGTTTGTGTCACATACCTGGCCGGCCTGGTTAGCAAACATCGCCTGCCCCGGTGGTGGCATTGCTGGCTTATTAAAATATTCCCTTTCCAGCCACTCAGTCATTTCCCAGACACTCAGTACCTGTGATGGATCAGCACCACGTCTAGACGCTGGGGACGCGACAGAGACAAGACAGACGTGTCGTTGTCCTCATGGCCCTTAGGGTTCTTGGGCATCACAGATGACACAGTGAGCACGACCCAACGGCTTCCCATTTCCCTCCCAGGTGTCCTCCCCCCAACTGCCTGTGACTTTCAGCAAAGACACAGCAACATGCTCAAGGCCCTGAATTGTGGGTCACCAGGAGCCCTGCACAGCCTTCCCCCCAAAGTGTCCTCGGTCTCTCTATGGGACTCTGAAATCCAGCTGAGCCATCAGGAAACAGTTAGATGGTGGTCCTGACACATCACAGTGAGAGCAGACTCCAGGGGGCAAGTTGGGAGACCCCGGTCCTCAGAGGGAGCTCCTGGAGGCAGCGAGAGTGAGCAAGGGCGAGGCTGGTGAGATGGTCTGGCTGTGGCATGAATGCACCGAGGCTCAAGGCCTGGAGCGGAGGCTGCTGGGTAGTAACAACGAACGACTTCGATTTGACTTTGTGCCGCAGACCCCCTACCTGACTCGTGAGGGGGCAGTGCTTCTGCCAGCCCAGGATGGCAAGGGTTCGCCATAGGTGGTTTCTCAGGTTGTTTTACTGACATTTTTGTGAGACTCAGGAAATAAACAAACAAGCCCTTTGTCATCAAGTGTGTGTGTGTGTGTGTGTGTGTGTGTGTGTGTGGCCACAACTTAATTTTCTAATTCTTAAATAGCATTGCTTGTGCTTGATCATCTTCGTGTCTCAAATCGCAGCTACAAGCCTTTTGGAGTGCCACTCATTTGTTCTCAGAAAAACATATCAAGAGGCACGCTGCGAAGTGTTTTGCAGAAACATGGGGGTCCTTTGCAGGGGGGCTTCTGAGTTCATACTTCAGGCAACCATTTGAAGGAGCCAGCGGTGCAGAACACAACGATTTGTGCTGAGAACGGGCCCATTGTTAACCAACCCTCAACACTCCTAAGAGTACTGCCTGGCCCGACTCACAGGCCCGACCAGCCCTGCCCCGGCTACTGCTGGGAAACATGACATGTCCGTCATGTCATGGGACTTTCTGCGACTTAGCACCCATCCACTGGCTTGCTCAGGCCCTGGGCTCCCTCCTGTGTTTTGGAAATTGTCCCTAAGCTACTGTCAACAATAATAATAAAACATTTTATTGAACTTTACTTTTTTTTTTTTAGCTTTAAGAATTGAGTTGGGGCAGGTGGAGCTTTACAATAAAACTCTAAGATGTCATTTGTTGTTGTAATGGATTTGAGACGTCTATCTTGGGGTGAAAGCTCCCGCAGAGAGGTACGCGCCGTGCGTATGAGCTTGGGAGGCAGGTGAGACGGGATGGGATGTGCGCAGAGTCAGAGACCTGGTCTCCAATCCTGGCTCCACGGTGGCGAGTTCCCGGGCAAGTTTCTCTGCCTCTCCGATTACTTGTTCAGAACATGGTGGTTCATATGCCCATTCCATGTAATCTGTCGGTGGTGGAGCTGCATGAGATACTTGGGTGAATGTCTTAGTCTGCTGCCCGGCCTGTAGTCAGTGTTTGGTTAATACTGGCTAAAATACAACAGGCCCCCTGGCATCTCACCCTTATCCCGTTTTACCTTGTCCTGTGGCACTTACAGTCGGATGCCCACCGTGGTGAAGCAGAATGCTTTGCGTAGGGGGTAGTCGGGAGCAGGCTGTTCATGGAGCTGTCTTCGGTACAAGTGTAGAGGGCGTTATTTTGCCCGGGGGAAGTCCTGGCCTAGCTTATCCAAAGCGCCCTCTCTATGCGGCCCCGCGTGTGATAAGGCCAGGTCCTTGTCCCTCCTCTCCACTCCGAGCAGCCAGGCCTCATCTCAATTGACTGGGCCATTTCACCTCCGTGTGGAAATAGCCCGCTTGCAGGTTCAGTCTCCACGATTCGACCGTGAGCTCCTTGCTGCTCGCGGCTCTGCTTTATTGATTCCAAAGCAAGCCCAGTGCCTGGGACAAAGCTAGTGTTCAATGCTTTGTGACAGATGGATGGGTAGATGGGGTTCAAATCGGAACCCGTGTTCTGGGCAGGCGCTAATATCTGGATTTTCTTCCCATTCATTTCAGTGACCGACAGGAGGCAAACTGAGAATATGTACTCTGTCTGGAATATTTGCTTTTCTAGAAACTCCAGAAACATTTTTCCAGGTGGGCGAACTTGCAAAAGCAGAAGTTAGGAGGAATGCTAGCTTCATTCCATCCAGCCCGTGGCCCCGGAGCCTCTAGATCAGCGGTTCTCAACCTGTGGGTCGCAACCCCTTTGGGGGTCGAACGACCCTTTCACAGGGGTCGCCTAAGACCATCGGAAAATGCAGATATTTACATCACGATGCATAACAGTAGCAAAATTTCATGGTTGGGGGTCACCACCACATAAGGAACTGTATGCAAGGGTCGCGGCCTTAGGAAGGTTGAGAACCACTGCTCTAGATTCTGTATTTGGGTGACTAAGTTTGTGAGGAATAATTCATTCTACCTGCCTCTCTTCAACTCATGAGACGTGGACCAGGGAGGGAGTTAGACCTGGACCAGGTGGGGAGAGGAAGATGTCTGGGGAAGGTCAGCTCAGGTTGGGTGTTGAACCAGGGACAGAGGGAAGAACTTCCAGGGTCAGGGACAGTCACCGATGGCTGAGTGTCCAGAAAAGAAACGCTTTCCTGACCACATGTGTGTGTAAGTCCGTGTCAACATTTCCTGCTTCTCTCACCTCACTATGAGCTCATCCGTGGTTGCACACTCCCTGATTCACCCTGTGCAATAACCAGTAACCATCACTCACTCACTCATTCATTCATTCATTCATTCATTCATTCAAAAAATATAGGGGAACAACAGTGGAGAAGGGGAAAGGCACCACATTAGGGCACATGAAGGTATATACGACTTTGAACCTGTCCGCAGGGGCTTGTGGCCTAATAATGCAGACTGCTACCTAGAGACAAAATAGGGATGATAACAGGATGGTCACAGGTAGAAAATAAAAAGTTAAAAAAATTCAAAGGGCCATGAGAGGCCAAGAGAGTGGGGATCCATTGCCCCTGGGAGGCAGTCTCCCAATGGGGTTGACATGTCAAAGAACCCAAGAATGATGGTCTAGTAACCGTGTGACCTCTCCAGGCCTCGGTTTCTTCGCTTGCTGGATTTTTATGAGGGTTCAATGAGGAAGAAGTGTGCCCCCTCAGCCCGGAGCCTGACACGCAGCGGCCGGCGCACCTGCAAAGCTCCCAACACCACAGAGGCCCAGGTGTGGTCGTCAGGGGTCCTGGGCTGCAAACATGAAACGTTTCGTGGCCAACACGACGCCAGCCAGAAAGTCACAGGGAGACACGGAAAGCTCCGGGCACTGAGGGAAAGCAGAAGGACCGGCCTAGGAGAGGACAAGACAGGGCGCGCCGGGGTCTCCGTGCGGGCGTCACGGGCATTCCCAGAAGGGGCCTCGCTGAAGGAATCACTTCCACAACTTCTTCCTGGTTTGCTGCACCCGGGATTCTGACCCTGTGATTGTCTGGGAAGCACTGTTAGCCCCTGGGTTAGAGGAATGGGGTGCATGCTCACGAACACCCCTTTCAAGCAGGAAATGATGTGATTTCACCTGGACTGGTCAGTAGCATTGGGCAGGTTAGAAATAACAGTTGTTCGCAGCACAGTACCAGCCTGTGCCTACAGAGTGGGCATCTATGTGTAACACACGGACAAATCGACTTTTAAAACCACCCCACACATGATTCAGAGATGCACCAATGCTTGAGAGTCACGGGTCACTAAAAAGGGAGGAGCATTGTTAGCTCCTTAGGCACGGAGGGGAGGTGGGTACCATGTGGAAAAACTCTCTTCAGAACACGTCTCTCCAGAAGCTGGCAGTCCACTGTAACTGGCACAGCAGGGTTATAGCAAGCGCGGCCCAGCCCTTTGGCTTCTAGCGGAGGAGACAGTCTTCTTACAGCTACAAGGGTAGACGCCACATCGGGAGGGAGCCTGCACTCTCTTCCAGACAACCATTCTGGTCTCCAAGACGCCAGCTGCACCCAGGTCAGCCCAAGGCCCCCAGCAAGCGAGTGGACCCAGAAAACAAGGTGCAACCGCTGATCCAGAAGAGATGGCCGTCTCTGCCCTGGGAGTTGTCACCCTGCCTGAGACTCCTCGGAGCACAGAGAGAAGACCTCGGAGTTATTCCCAGAAACACCCCGCTCCCTGGTCCCAGGGCCGGCCTCTTCCACAGGGGGCCTGGGCACCTGCAAGGTGACCTGTGGGAGGAGCCTCCTTTCCTGAACTTCCCGTCGTGCCGGGGAGGGAGAAGGCAGCGGCGGGCCTGGAAGCCAGCCAGGGGGCCGGGAATCATGGGACCGGGCCTGCCCCGCTCTGGGAGGCTCCCCAGCCCCGCTGGATGTGAGCTCCAGGGTCCTCGAAGTACCGCGCATCGCTCTAGACCCTCTGCGCCAGGCCCATTAATCCTGATGACAGGCCCCCAGACTGCAGAGGGACTGCCCTTTGCCAGATCGCATGTATCTATAGCCTGACATGAACAAACCGAGTTTGGCTTTTCTCTGTATAATTGGCACCTAAATATAGCTGGAGCAAGAAAAAAGAGGAGAAAAAGAGGAAATTTTTTGGCTTCCTTACCGGTTTAAAAATTATACTGTGACATCTATTGCTTCCAGTCTCCAAAAATGTCAATTCCAAGCAGCCTTTCCTCTCTCTTTGCAGCCCCCCCCCACTCCACAGTCTTCCCACACTGATCTCAGCAACGGGTAGCTCTGCGCCTGCAAGTCCCTCTGTCCCCACCAGGAGAGACCCTGGGCAGAGACAGGCTGTGCAGGCACTTCCTGAATCTCTTTAAAGGGCCCGTAAATGCTCAGAAAGTGTAGGTTCCCATCTGCTTCGCTTTCATTCTCCAAAGCAAGGGTTGATCCCTTACTTGGTGAATTTGGGTTCCCTGGCTGAATCCAGCGTCACTGAAGAAAGGACGCCTTTTAATCTGGAATGATCATCTATGATGTGTTTCTTTTCTTTTTGGTTCTGTGTTTGATCACATTTTTCTTCCTGAGAATGAAGAACCATGCTTCATGCAAAGGAAGACATCTTTAGCTGCGGCAGCACCACTGGTGCGAGGACTCCCTGTGGATGGGGAGAAACAGGAACATACTGGTTGGTTCTTATAACAAAGACCAAGATGGCAGAGACCTAGCCAAGTAGAGCCTTCTTCCTTCCTCACAGAAAGTTCAAGCAGGGGCAGCTGGGCAGGCGGTGCCAGTCCACCGTGTCTGGCACCGAGGATCTTCCTATCGCACTGCTCAGCTCTCCTCCAAATGCGTCTCCGCCCGGTGGTACAGGAAGCCTGTCCTTGGCAAACGTTTTCTCCTTGTCCACACCTGCATGCACCAGTTTGCCAGGCTGCTGTTGTTGGGGAACACAGATTCTGCCTCGCTTTCTATTTTAGCCCCACACTTCAGGAGCTGTGTGACCTGGGGCCTCAATGTTCTCGTCTGTAAAACTGGGATAATAGTAGCACCGGCTGCATAATGTTATTCCGAAGATTAACTGAGGTCATAGATTATAAAACAGGGTCTGGCACATGGTAAGTGTTACATGTTAACTCTTACTATTATTACCACACCTCTAGAATCAGCCAAACTTGACCGAGAAGCTAAACTCCGTGGGTCTGAAAGACTCACAAGGAAAAATGCAGCCGAGTTCACACCATTCAGCAACCCTTTGAATGTCTCTTTCTCGGAGCCACTTTCCCCAGGAGACCCTCCAGCCAGGCACCATTGCTCACAGTTAAGGATCCTTTAGAAGCGCTGTGTTCCAGTCAGAAAGTTAGGGTGTTGGACTTCAAAGAGGTCCCCTTCTCATTAAGGGAAGACAAATGGCATTTTCCACATTCACAAAAGGATAGCTCAGCATTCTCCAAGGCCCCGCATGCGTCTAGCCCTCCTCCTGATTAGTCACGGCACGTAAGAAGCTGAGCCAGACAAGCGTCCTTTGTGGACTTTTACGTTACGGCGCTTCCTGTTAGAGTTTGGTGCAACTGTGCGGGCTTTGAGCTACATAAACCCAATTAGAGTGTGTCTGGCTTTGAGAAAGCAGAGGGAGGGGATTAGGGCTCTGAGAGCAGCTTTCTCATTGTATGCTCTTTACCAGTCCACTTGACTTTTTGCCACTTCATTCCGAGCGGCTCAATCTTGGGTCATGTGGGTGGGTGACCCACCAGGAGGCTCAACGCCCCAGCTCGAGTTGGAAAGCAAGCTCCTTTGAAAACAAAACCCACGCAGACATGGGCATGTACATCTACTTAGTCCAGTTCTCCAAAGATGTGTTTAGGGAGTTAGAAGTTCTTTTTTTTTTAAATATATTTTTATTGATTTCAGAGAGAGAGAGAAAGAGAGAGAGAGAGAGAGAGAGAGAGAAACATCAGTGATGACAGAGAATCATCCACCAGCTGCCTCCTGCATGCCCCACACTGGGATGGAGCCTATAACCTGGGCTTGACCAGGAATCAAACCGAGACCTCCTGGTTCACAGACTGACGCTCAACCACTGAGCCACGCCACCAGGGCTAGAAGTTCTTAATAGGGCATTTGAGGTGAGCAGCTCAGTGTTCCCATCCATTTCCATTTTTTTTGCACGAAAAACCATGAGAAGTGTCCATATTCAAAAATAGAAAACGAATGAGTTATTTTGGTAACATCCCCTACAATAAATACCACTCAGACCTTCAAATATCTCACCGCACCGCAAGTCCTCTTGACTTTTCGTGAAGATATAATGAAAACATTGCAAAGTTTCTTTTCTAGGGAAGTCCATAAAAAACAAGTATTTCTCATTTTCTGCACACCTACTGTGTGAGCAGCCTATCTTAGATGCTCCATTTCTTGTCCTACCATCAGTCACTGACCACATGAGATCGAGAGATGGAGGACCTGGCTGTCACAGCCTGGGCCCCAGCCATATGACTGAGTCACCACACCCCAAATCAGTGGTCGGCAAATTCATTAGTCAACAGAGCCAAATATCATCAGTACAACGACTGAAATTTCTTTTGAGAGCTAAATTTTTTAAACTGAAACTTCTTCTAACGCCACTTCTTCAAAATAGACTCACCCAGGCTGTGGTATTTTGTGAAGGAGCCACACTCAAGGGGCCAGAGAACCACAGTTTGCCAACCACGGCCCCAGGTGATTCCATTCCCAGCCTTTGAGCCACAATAGCCATGCTGAGTAGGACAGAACAGAGGAGAGTTGTCCCTTATAAAGGCTGATGAAAGGTTCGTGAACAAAGTAAATTTTAGTCTTGTTTTAATCTACGTGATTTGGAATAGTTTGCTGCATAGCCATCCTATATAATAAAAGGGTAATATGCAAATTGGCCCTAACGGCAGAACGACCAGGAATGACTGGTCGTTATGATGCACACTGACCCCCAGGGGGGAAATGCTCAGTGCAGGAGCTGCCTCCTGGTGGTCAGTGCACTTCCACAGTGGGAGCACCTCTCAGCCAGAAGCTGACTCTGACTGGCCAGTGCAGCGGCTATGGCGGGAGCCTCTCCTGCTTCCGCAGCAATGTGAAGGATGTCCAACTAACAGCTTAGCCCGGCTCCCCCTAAGCCATTAGTTAGACATCCCCTGAGGGCTCCCATGATGCCAGAGGGATGTCTGACTGCCAACTTAGGCCCAATCCCCGGTGGAGCAGGCCTAAGCCGGCAGGTGGACATTCCCCAAGGGGTTCCGGACTGTGAGAGGGCACAGGCCAGGCTGAGGGACACCCTCCCTCAAATTTTTATGCACCAGGCCTCTAGTAGAGAATGAGAACAATGACCATAAAAATACCTGCTTTGCTTACAAGGTTGTTGTGGAGCAATGAGAGGATGTATGTTGAAACACGGTAAATTTTAAAGTTATACACAAACACGAAGAGTTATTACAGGAAGATCCAGGTTCCACACAAGCATATCTATCTCTGTATAGCAGAGTTTCCAGCAACGGCCCCATAGGAACTGGATTTCTAGATCTGACTTTGGCTGGGACTTCTCAGAGGCTCCTGATATAGTGAAAAAAGGAAGTCAGGCCCCAAACAGATTCATAAACAGTAGGCGGTACTTGACCCTTTTTATAATGAAGGAGTCGATAGTTTTATTAAAAATGTAGTTGGGATATCCACAATATGACCAAAGGACTGATGAGAAAGGAATTCCTAGGGCACCACCGATGGCCCCGCCCAAGGATGATGCACATTTATGTAGCAATGATGACTGCCTCTGTGTGTGTGTCTGTACCTACTCATGCGGAAATAGCATCACAAGTCTCAACGGGAAGTCGCAGTGCATGAGCTTTCTGGACCATTGGGCTAACCCTGAGTTGGACACCTGGGCCTGGCACACCCACTTCCGCTGGTCTGGTCCTTTGGCCCTGGCTGGCTGTGTGGCCCCCAGAACTTGTGTGTCTCTGGAACAGCACCTGCTTCCTCGGCCTCTCCAATAATCAAAGGAGCTGTCCTCCTCTGCTGCCCAGAGTCTAGGGAGCTGAAAATGCCCCTTTCCTTCCTCATCTTTGCTCTTCCCAATCTTCCTCCCTCCATGCCTCCCAGGTTCCTCGTGGAGCCCTTCAGTCTCTCCTCCTGTAAACGATAGCGCAACCAGAACAATTCCTGTCTGCCCAGTGAGCTGCAGTTTGCGGAGCATTTTCAGAGGCAACCGCTCATCTGAGCCTTTCATCAGATAAAGCCTTCTTATCCCCACGTGGTTATGGCTCTGATTGGAAGTTCACACGGTAGGAACAGCGCTCTTCGAGGTGAACCTCTTGTCTGAGATTAAATGACCCATCCAGGCCTGGACGCAGACGCAGGCCCTGAGTCTGACCTCCATCCCCTGTCCACTCTGTCCAGCCGGGTGCCTGTGGGGAGACAGAGCGGCACCGCCTCATACACAAGTAATTATCGCGATGATTGCTGCCATTGTTCGCTCCATGTGCCTTCGTTTTCTTTCCCATGAAATAATTTTGTATTTGCAGACTGGAATTACGTAATGGGAACCTGCTGGGAATTAGTATGTCTTTCAAACCTCCGTTTGCCCATTCGTTTCTAGCTTTTCACTGTTTAAAAATGTAGTGATTATATAATAATAACTGGAATTACAATAACAGTGAACAACAAAAGTTGATAGCATTTGGGGTTGAACTGTTTACAAGGTACTTTACCATAGGTGAATTCACTTGATTTTTCACAACGGCCCAGTAAAGTTAAGTAACGTACACAGAATGCTATTTTATAGAATAAGTGACCGGACCTCATAGAGGTGAACTGCCTCATCCAGATAGCTCAATACTAGGTAAAAAAGGATGCAATTTACATAATATTCTTTGGCCATGGTGTCCACATAAAACAAATAAAAACTGCCCTGTGATGATTGGCCTGCAAGTGTTTCATTTGTTTTGTACCTTGTCCAGTAGTACCACGGGCGTGGCATCCTGGCAGAGGGAGAGAGCTTTTCCTGTGTCCTCAGGTGGTGCTTCTGGGACTTGAGCAGGCACGGGGACCACCGGGAGAGCTGTGAGCATGCAGATTCCTGGGCCCAAACACCTGACCCACGCATTGGCGTTTCTAGCAAAGAACAACTCGGGCGGGGATCCACGTTGCTGCTTTCTGTCTGTGGACAGGGCTTGGAGTGGCGCTGAGACAGTGACTCACCCTTTGGACCTTCATCCCATCACCTCTAATGGCGCTTAACACTATCACCTTCCTCACGGGGTAATAACGGAGCAAGGCGTGCAAAAGGCCGATTGAAACTACCGAAGGCTACTATGCTGTTCTGGTTATCCACCTCTCGCAATGTATAGGGCAAAATACACATGAAAGTTGAAAAAACTATACCAAAACCACTCCTCCACAGTGCTCAGGGGTGCTAGTTGCATAACAGTCTGTGGACCTGGTGTCCAGGATGTAGGCAGGGTGGCGGCATTGGCTAAATGAGACCTGCTCTATTTGATGTGTTGCTATGGACTTCCACTTGGGGTTCCCTTCTAAATTCAATCCCAACTAAGGACACCCACCTGCCCAGTGATACTGGCTTCCCATCTTCCCCAGGTGGGGAGCACTCGCAAGGGATGGGCAGAGAGAGAGAGGAGAGACAGGAACCGGGCACCCTGTCCTCATCCGCAGCCGTCGCGGGCTTCCCTCCGCAGAGCAGCCGGACTGCAGGACGGGTGTTCCTTCTCTGGCGCAGGAGCCCGGGAGATGGCAGCGCGCCAGCAGCGGGGGCAAAGGCTCTTCAGACCACATGCTGGGCCACTCACCTCTGAGCGAGGAAATCAGCCCCCTGCGGCGTCTCTCATTCCTGCGCTGTGGAGTCAGTGTGGGGTGAAATCCAGCTCGGTCACGGGTGAGGAGCGTGGAGTTGCGTGTTACTTTGCCTCCCTGAGCTGCACTCGCTTTACTGCGGGAAGGAGATGAATAGATCCCGCTGCTCAGTGCACTGGGTAACTGGCAGCGATGATGATTATTAACATTAATAGTCACTCAACAGGGATTGATTGTGCATGTCCCGTGTGCCAAGCATGTTAGGCCCTGGCAATGCAGAGATGAATATGGCATCACGCCTGTCCTGGAGAAGCCCACGGGCCGGGGTGGAGACGGCGCGGATGCCACACGTGGGGCAGGGGCTGTTGGCAGCACGTGTCCAAAGGTCGAGACAAGAAGGGAAACTGAGAGGGGAGAGGAGGGTCCTCTCAATGGGCGCCTTCTGGAAGGAGGCCGGTGGACATGTCCATCGTGTGAAGGACCGCCCTGGAGAGTGTCCCAGGTCAGGGTTCTCCCAGCATCCCCATCTGCTGCCCTGACTGAGGCGCTGGCAGCCGTGAGCGACACCCGCTGGGGCCAGTGGACACTCCACCCGGCGGGCCCTGTCCACACGCGGCTTTGCACTCAGGTCCGGAAAGTTACAGGCTGACGCGGCTCTGGAGGTCTGTTGGCCTTTTTTTTCCCCCCGCTCCCGACTGTTTGATTTCTTTCCTTTTAGGATCCGTGCCCTAGTTGTTCTGGGAAACTTGTGACCTCTCTGTTTTTAATTAGAAGATGTCATTTTTCCATGGCAACCTGTCTTGATGTCCTAAATAGAAAATCTGTAGAGTCAGTTTCCCTGCGAAGGGCCGAGCCATCGGACCAGGAGGCCGGTGCCTGGCCTGGTGGCTCACCCCTGGGGAAGGTGCCCCCGGCTGAGGATCACCACCAGGGACTCCTGCTCCAGGAGCCCGCACCGCCGGGGGCCCTGCCAGGAACTCTCTCGGTTTGGACTCATAAAACCCAGTTCTTGACAGTTTTGGGGGGAACTTGCCCTTTCTGATGACATGGGAACAGAATCATGTCAGCCATGAATTATGGTCTCTCCAGGGTCAACAGCCCATAGGTAGCAATAACAGAAGCCAGAAAAACACTGATGGGAAGCCGTTGAAACTAACCCAAGCTCCACGGTGGCAGCATCGGAACTGACCTTCTCCCTGGGGCACCTCACCTCCTGGCGGAAATGAGCGTCTCCAGGAGGCGACGGAGGAAAGAGCGAAATTAGGCACCACGCTTTGCATGTCAGCACTGAGGAAACAGTAGTTAAATCATTTGGCAAAAAAAAAAAAAAAGTGGCCAGTTGCAAAAAAGAAGGCCCTGAATTTCGTAACGCTGGCTTTCCTTTTTAAAGCATCGCCTTCATTCAGTAAGGCAGACATGTGGATAAACAACAGTTACCGTGACCATGGAGATGATACGGATGCACTTCTGAATGAAATGGTAGAATGAGCTGCCGAATCCTTCCTCTGGAGAGAAGGGTACCAGGAGGAATCCCACAGCGACCCTGCATTTGGGGTGAACAGCACCGAAAACCCGCTAGGTGTGAGGCACCAGCAGCAGCAGGTAGCCCTCATGGACTGCTCAGTATTTGCAGGAACTGTCAACCTGTGGTGCATGTGTCAATGAAGGACTCATAATGCCGTCAATACCTTTCTCTCACTGAGTGCTCAGTATGGGCCCAAGGCCTGTCCTAAGAGTCCTTGTGTCTAACGGAATTTATATCCACTTTTGCTTTCCCCACTTTGCGAATAAAGAAACGGAGGCCTGCCGAGGTGGGGTGACTTTCCCAAGGTCACAGTCTGGATTTGAAACCAGGCAGTCTTGGCTCCAGAGTGTCTGTACTTGGTGAGGGCTATAAATATTCCTTCTTGTTACTCCGCGTACGGAAGTTTCTGGAACCGGGGAAGCATATTTCACACGCTGAGCTCATTCCCGCCTCAGGGTCTTGCATTGGCTATTCCCTCTGCCTGGCCTGCCCTTCCCTACACCTTTGGTTGACTGACTCGTTCTCATCTTTCAGGGCTCAGCTCCAATGTACTTCTTGGACCTGCTTTGCCTGAGTCCCAAGCCCAGGCAGCCCTCCCCATCCCAAACCTAAGTCACTCCATCTCATGTTCTGTTTTTTTTTTTTTTTTGAGTCTTCTGTCAGTCACGGCTGTGCCTCTGATACACAGAACATTTTCTGGCACAGAGTCAGGCGCTCAGTACTGTGTGAATACGTGAATGAAGCAGAGGGATGCTGGATTTTGACTTGAGCACCAATTATGATGACAACAGCATCAGTGATAACAGCTTCAGCGACATCAGTAATTCTAATAGGGGATAATGACTTAGTGTTTATTATGAGTCCTAAGCTGAATTATAAATGCTTCTCACCAATCCGTATGCGGCAGACACTATCATTGTCTCCATTTTACGGACTAGGACCCTGAGACTCAGTCAGGGTGTGTGATGCCCTCAGAGGACAGGAAACCTTCAGGGACACACTTATACACTGACAACGAAAACCATGAGGTTGTGGTTAGTGAAGCAAAGGGTGCAGCCCATTGGCACATACCATAGCGAGTCCCCAAGCCTCCTGGGGCCCCCATTTCCTTCTTGGTTCAAGAGGGAAAGTCGAAGTTTCATAATTAAGAAGTCAAAGGGTCTGGCATTATAGCACGGTATGGAGGACAGAAACCGGGCACTGGCTTTAGAATACAGTGGTACCTCGAGATACGAGTTTAATTCATTCCGTGACCTTGAGGCGTGGGAAACTATGAGACGCTCGAGTTGCAGTAACCTGGTGGATCCTGTGCAGCCGACCAATCCGCGCGATTACTCGTATCTCAACTGTTGCTCGTATTTCAAAGCAAAAATCGCTTGCTCCACAGCTCATATCTGAAAAATCTCGTATGTTAGGGCACTTGTATCTCAAGGTACCACTATACTGGGGTTTAAACTCTGATTTGGGCCCTGACAAGTTATGTGACCCTGGCTAGTCTCTTGATCTTTTTACGCCTCAGTTTCTCCACCTGGGAAATGGGATAATAGCCCTGAGCTGCCTGCTCTGCAGAGATGTGTGGGGACTTGGTGAGAGAGGGTATGTGAAAGCAACCAGCACTGCGACTCCTGCATAGTCAGCGCTCAAGAATGTCTTTTCCCCCTCCATTCCTTTGCGAACCTCGTTCAGTATTTATCCCCCCAAAGACCCTGTGGTTTTTGGATGTTTGAATTCCAGGTCCTCAAATTAAGTCAATACTCTATAAGTCAGTCACATGTGGGCTAGATGGCTGGCATGGACCTCATTAGAGAAAGGATGCTTGGACAGTAAGAGGGGAAAACAAAAGAGTAGGACAAAGATGTCAAGGAAGAAAATAGAAACTTTCTGATGGGGAAACGCGTGGGAGGAGAGCACACGGCGGGGACCACAGACCAGGAGAGCCAGGCTGAGGAAAAATGGGGTCCATCACCGAGGTGGTGGCGTTTCCGCCGCTTCTTTGGAGGAGGCACACCTGGGAGCGAATCACATTCTGCAGGTGACGGCATCTCAAGCCTGAGGCCTCTTGTCCTCTTCCAGGCCTGTGAGCAGATGGACACTTTGGAGTCCACGTGAGGGGCAGCAGGCCAGCCTCACCGGGAAGATGACCCTGAGCTGGGGCAGGGGCGAGGGTCCTGCCAGCGCCACCCCCCTCTGCCCCACACCGCCCACACTCAGCTGCCTTTTAGCTTCTGAAACACCTCTCAGCCCTCTGTAGTTTGGGAGATTCCCAGTCATGAAAATGGGAAGTCAAAAGGTAACATGTGAGGTCCATTGGCTAATCGATTCTGAGGGCTTACTCCTTCCACAGAATGGCTGTGGCAAATGGCCAGGTGGGTATTTAACTGATTTTAATATAGATTTTTGTGTTCTATAGGAAGGAAGATTTGGATAAAACTACGCCTCCCCAAGAAGTGGCTCCCAGGGTCCCCAGAGGCACGGAGGGCCTCTGGTAGCTCTGTGAGGAGGCAGGCAAAGGTGACTTCACAGACTGGATGGAGTTTCAGGCTGGACAGAGGAGAAGGAAGGGAAAGTGTGTTCCGGGCAGAGAGAATACAGGCCTAATGGGTGTGTATGTGTGTGTGTGTGTGTGGTGAGTGGATGAAAGGCAGAAGTCACATCATGAAGGGCTCTAGATTTCACACACAGGAGCTTATTCCACAGCCAGTGAGCAGCTAGTGGAGAACTTGAGCAGCGGAGTGCTGAGGTCAGATGCCAGTTTCTGTAGGGCCCCTCAGTGATTGTTGGTAATGGAGCGGGAGGGTAAGCTGGAGATGGCTATAGCAGAAAATGAGAATGAGAATGAGAATGGAAAAATGGAGGAGCTGAGGGATATTTAGAAGAGAAAATCAATAGGCTTTGGTGATTGTTGGATATGGAACAAGAGAAAGAAGAGTGCTAAAGATGAATGTGGAGTGCCAAACATGTAGAAATGTTTAGCAGGCAGTTGGGTGCGTGAGTGTGGTGGAGAGTGATCTTTGCTTACATAACAACCATTCTCCCACCTTCCTCCTGTTAGAATTCCAAATTATTTAGTTACTAGAGACCTGGTGCATGGATTCGTGCACCAGTGGAATCCCTTGGACAGTCCTGCGCCCTCTCACAATCTGGGACTCCATCGGGGGATGTCAGACTGTTGGTTTTAGCCTGATCCCCACATGCCAGGCTGAGGGACACCTCCAGTGCATGAATCCATGCACTGGGCCTCTAGTATGCATATAAGATCTTTGGTTAATCTCTTTCTTCCCCTTCTCCCGTCTTTCCTCTGAGATTCACCAGTCTGTTCCATATTTCCATGCCTATGCATAGAGCATCTGCCTCTTGGTGGTCAGTGCATGTCATAGTGACCAGTTGAATGGTCGAATGGTCAGGTGGTTGCTTAGGCTTTTATATATATAGATAGGAAGAGTTTCTTTGATATTAGAAGGGTGTAGATCCAACTTCTACGAATGAATAATGATTGACCTAAATAAGTTGTGCTAACCTTGGCCACTTAGATGGGCAAGTGACTCATTCATTTTGACTAATGAAACATAATGAAATGAAGAAGAAGAAGAAGAAGAAGAAGAAGAAGAAGAAGAAGAAGAAGAAGAAGGAGGAGGAGGAGGAGGAGGAGGAGGAGGAGGAGGAGGA
>JAAGEH010000027.1:3081248-3110786 GCA_011751065.1 Lasiurus cinereus
GAAGAAGAAGAAGAAGAAGAAGAAGAAGAGGAGGAAGAAGAGGAGGAGGAAGAGGAGGGAGGTGGAGGGGGGAGGACAAAACATAATGAGGGTCTTTCCTTGATAAATCAAAACACAAGTTAACTGAAGAAATAACCCTTTCCCCATTTCTTCCTCTTCCTGCCAGAGATGAGCATAATTCCCATATCCAACATCCCCTTGTAGCAGCCTTCTTGTGACTATGAGACAAGAGCATGAGAGCAAAGCTGATGAGGATGGCGGAGCAGAGAGTGATAGCCTGGTCCCTGGGTGGCATCCTTGAGCATCGGAGTAAGTGCTAGCATCTACTACCTCTGAACTTCTTGTTTAGTAAGAGAAAGAGTTCTGTTAGCTTAAGGCATTTGTGTTCTTTATGATAAGATCTATTAGGGTAATGAATTGTCTCCAAAAATGATTGCTTCTTATTTCTGAGTGGTCCAGGCTGGAGGGTGGGGGGAGGGGGTGGAAAGCTCAGGGACATGAGCTAATGGCAGCTTTGCTGTTTTCAATATGTAGCTGCTAAGGCTGCTTTGGGACATAGAATCACACTTAGCAGAGAGGAGAGAGGACAGAGACACCCTTTGGGGGAGGTTTTGTGGGCCAGGCCTGCAAATGGCACAGGTTGCATCCACTCATGTTTCATTGGTTAGAACTGAGTCATATGGCTACTCCTGAAAGCCAGGGAAACAGAAATATGGGGTACCCAGGAAACCATATTCCAGCTTCTCTGTACAGAAGGCTGTAAGTTGAATATTATTGTTGTTACTTGAACCTAAAAGAATTCCTAAATAATCAAATGTGTCTGGAGCTAAGGGAAAAACTTTTGGTGAATTATACAGAGTTTTTCCTTAATTTTAGTATCTATATATTTCAAGACGGATCATATGTAGTAGGTAAAACCCAATGGCATGGATGACCTCACCTAGGAAGAGGGTAGAGAGTAAGAAGGCACAGAGATAGCCCTTTAAATTGTTCATTTGGACCCAACGAATGACTGAAACTTCTCAGTGGCCTGGAGGAGCTTGCCTTGGGTTGAGCAGATTCATGACTGAGAAGTAAGAGCAACATGGTACAACTTTCTTATCAGATTGCAAGGCAGACTCATGACTGAGAAGTAAGAGCAAGTCTATGGATCAAAGTTGCCAAGTAGTTTTGTGTTGGGGGGGCTTCTGGATGTAAAATCCAAGCAGGGCTGCCTTTGCCTCTGTTTAGTTTCTCCATGACACTAACTTCCACAAACAGCTGGAAGAAACTTTCAGTAAGATGTGTCCAGCTTCCCCTTTCCTCTGAGGAGACTATTTTCCGTGGACACCTAGCAACCCAGATCCTGAATGTGGGAAATGATCCCGGTGAGATTCCTTTTCTTCCCCTCTTCGTTGTCCCCACTTCAGAGTCTTCAAATGGGAAGACTGCGACTTTTCTGGCTTTAATGATACAAAGCCATTGAAAGCAATAGATGCACCCACTGGAACCTTCCTCCACCAGGAAGGATGTTCCCATCAGGCAGTGGTCATTCCTCACAGCTTTCGCCACTCGATAGAGATGGTACTGCCGATCCCTGGAACCTGAGTTGATGGTCATGGTAGACTGTGAGGTGTCCTCCACCCAAAGGGCTATCGGTGTCCTTCAACGTTCTCGCCTCAAAGCTCCCACTCGCAGTGGCTAAGCAAAAAGAACTCTCAATTGGGGGTTGGTCTGGAAACCTGGGGATGCAGACACTCATTAGCTCGAGTCCTCTCTATTTCATAGTCAAATAAATTCTACGAGGGCAGGAACATCTCATTGCACCCCTACCCCTGCCCTACTCTGTGAAATGAGGATGGTAATAACTACATGCATGGCATTCGCGCTTGACGCCAAGCTTCATGCTTTGTGTTTGACCAGAGGTATCCCATTTAATTTCCACCAGAACTTTCTCAGATAGGCAATAGTGTCACTTTTTTGTTTTTATAGATGAGGAACTAAAACAGGGTAAGTAGTCAATCAAGTCACAGAGTTCACAAATGGATGAGGCAGGATCCCAGCCCAGAGGTCTGAGTAACCCTACACCATACCCCATTAATCCTTGTTGTAAGGACTAAAGACCTAGGGAGGGTACCTGAGCACCCTGCTGGCATCCAGTCAGTGCTCAATCAATGACTGCTGTCACTGTGCCATCGTCCTTCCTGATAGGTCAACGTTGTACAATTTTCTTATCAGGTTGCAAGGCCGGCTTTAGATTGGTGGTCTCTGTGTCTTGTGTGACTGTGAGGAAGCTATCCAAGATGACGCCTTTGCTAGGAAATGTGGGGGTTTCCTGACCTGACAGCTGAGGTCTTGGTGACCTGGCTCAGAGAAAGAAAAGGTCCCGGCAGTCCTCTTGGTGTTCTCATTTATAAGACATCTATCACTAGTAGTATCTTTCAGTCCCCTGAAGAGTATAAGATGGACTCAATTCATTGTTATTCTGATCATTTTTCCTTAATAAAGCTCATTTTTCCAATATAAAAGTATTATAAAACTTGGAAAATGCAATGAAGTAAGAAAAGGAAAAAAAAAATCAATGTCAGTCGACTACTCTCACTAACATTTTTTTGTTCTAATTGACATTTTATTCATATTTTTATTTGTTTACTTTGTTGATAACATGAGAGACCCTTGAATTCCCATGCACTGGAGTCATCAAATTTTTAAAATCTGGTCCCCTTGGCTTGGGACACAGCAAGGTCCTGCCACTGGCCGGTTCTGAGACCTCGAGTCTCCAGGGTGCAGTTAGACGGATCCTGGCAGGGCAGTGGTCAGCAGGTCCCCTCAGGGCGAGGTGACAGAGGCCCTGATATCTCAGGGAAAAGCACTCAGCTCAGAGCCAATATTCTGCACAAGGGTCGGCCCAGTCCAGGAGGAAGTTTTGCTGGGCCCGGTTCCCACCCTTGTGGTCACATCATGGTGACGCAGCAGGAAGCGGCCTCCCCAGAGCCCAGGTCTCTCACAGGAAAGTGTTGTCGGAGGCCCAGCCTGGGCAGGAGGGGCGTGCACACTGGGCTCGCAGCAGCCCTCCCAACCCGCAGTGTTTGCTGACGGGCGGGAATGCCGGCCTCCGGCTGCTGTGGCATTTCCTCTGCCTGGTCCTCATGCTTGCGGTAATGCCTGCGCCGGGGCCATAAATCAGCTCTGCTCCGGGCCTGCCCCGAGGGACCTCCAAACGGCTTGCCCTCCAACAGGCACCGTGAGATCCCTCCTTTCAGATGCCATGTACTACACAGCAATGGAGCAGAGGAAATCGACTTCCCAGTGGGAGCAAATACTACTCGGAAGCCTTGGACCTGTTCTTCCTTTGGCTTGAGTGGCTTCTGGTGGCCACGGAGAGGAAGGGAGGTGTCTGCATGCATCTTCTCTCAGGGTGGGACTTCCTTCTTTGTAGAGATGGGTAACACTGCTGTGCTGTCCTGTTGATGTCTCTTCGCCTTTTCTCACAATATGTCCACACCAGCGATAAGCTCACTCTCTGAGGCTCTCCCCCACCCCACCTTCAGCTACTGGAGGAGCAAAGGAATGGTGCCCAAACACCTGCAGGTTTGCTGCACCTCCTGCTTGACAGGTGGCAAAGACCCTTCCCTCTCTGAGCCCCAGCTCCCTGGAAAGCTGATTCTCTTAACTGACATTCCTTGCATGTGACATCACTACAGACCCTGCACACACCAAAAGGATGATAAAGGAATATTACAAGTAACTCTGCACATGTAAATGTAATAACTTAGGTGAAATGAACCTATTGCGCAAAGAGCTCAAACTTAACAAAACTCACCCAATATGAGATAGTTAATATTAAGAAAATCAAATTCATTATTTAAAATCTCCCCCTAAAAGAAATCTCTGGATCCAGATTTCTATCAAATGTTTAAAAAAAAATAAACTCTACACAATACCTTATAGGAAACAGAAGTGGAGGGAAGATTTCCCCCTTATTTTATAAACGTACTACTATGACACTAAAATCAGACATTGACAATACAAACCACACACACAAACTATAGACCAATATACCTTATGAATTTAGAAGCAATAGATTAGCACATAGAGTTTAATAACATATAGAAATAATTATATTCCATGAAAATGGGATTTGTTCCAGAGGTGAAACTCTGATTTTCATTATCTGAAAATCAATCAACATAATTCACCTTATTAATAGGCTAAAGAAAGATCACACGGTCATTTTAATTGATGGCAAAAAAATATTTTGACAACATTCAACACCCCATTCATGATCAAAACTATCAGACCAGGAATAGAAAGGTACTTCCTCATCTTGATAATGAGCACTTACAAAAATACCTATAGTTAACATAATTCTTAGTGATGAAAGACCAAATGCTTTCCCTCTAAGATCAGAAAGAAGGCAAGGTTATCTTCTATCATCACTTTTATACAATATATTTCTGGAAATTTTAGCTAGTGCAATAGGCAAGAAGAGAAGTAAATGGCATATAGATCAAAGGAAGGAAGGAAAGAAGGAAAGATAGAGGGAAGGAAGGAAGGAAAAAGTTTTGCAGATTACATAATTGTCTATGAAGAAAAGCTTAAGGAATCAACAAAAGAAATACCCTAGAGAACCAATATGTGTATTTCTCAAAGACACAGGCTACAAGATAAACATACAAAAATTAACTGTATTTCTGCACACTAACAATGAACATATTGATACTGGAATTAAAAACACCACATCATTTACAACCACTCAAAAAAAAAATGAAATAGGGGAAAATATAACAAACGTATAGGACTTGAATACTGAAAACTATAAAATATTGACCAAAAAAAATAAAAATAAATGGAGAGACATAAGCATATTCATGAATTGGAAGAGCCAACTTAGTAAAGAGGTCCTTATACTGATACATAAGTTTAATACAATTCCTATTAAGGTTTTCCTGCAAGACCTTCTGTAGACCTAGACAAGGTTATTCTCAAAGCCATATGGAAATGCAAAGGAGCTGGGATAGCCAAAACGATTTTTAGAAAGAAGAGTCAAACATGAGGATCCAGCTACCCGATTTCATGACTTGTTGTAGAGCTAGGGTAAGCAAGGCTATGTGGTGCCTGTGGAGGGGTAGGTCAAGAGAAAAGCATCAAGAACCCAGAAATAGACTCCCACAAATATTCCAATCTGATTTTGACAAAGTTTAAAAGCAATCCAATAACGGGAAAATAGACGTTAAGCAAACAATGTTGGAACAACTGGTCATCAAAGGGCAAAATAAGGAACCTTGATCTAACTCTCATACCTTCTCCAAACATAAACTCAGAGTGGATCATGAGCTTAAATGCAAAATGTTAAACAATGAACATTTTAGAAAAAAGAAAGAAAGAAAAATCTTTGGGATCTGGGCAAGGCCAAGTTCTTAGACTTGACACCAAAAGCACGATCCATAAAAGAAAAAAAAAATGATGAGATGGATTTAATAAAAATTTAAAGGTTGGCTCAATAAAACACCTCGTTATGAGAATAAAAAGACAAGCCAAAGGCTGAGAGGAAACATTTGCTAAGCACATAATCTAATAAAAGACGAGTATCTAGCACATATTTTTAAAATCTCTGAAAACAGAATCTTAAAAAAACAACAACAATCCAACTCGACGTGAACAGACTTTTCACGAAAGAGGCTAGACACATGACAAATAAGCACATGACAAGGTGTTCAACACCATGAGTCGTTAGGGAAATGCAAATTGAAACCGCAAGAGATAGCACCACACACCTACCAGGATGACTAAAACAAAAACCAGCGACCACATCAGATGATGACTAGGAAGTGAATAAGTTAGATCGCTCAAACACCGCCGGGGAATATGCAAAATGGTACAGTCATTAAAGAAAACAGTTTGGCGGTTTCTGTGAAAACCAAGCATGTGGCTACCATGCAACCCAGCAAGCGCACTCCGGGCACTGACTCCAGAGAACTGAGCAGTTACTTGCACACAAAACCCATGTACAAATCTTCAGAGTCGCTTTGTTCGGAACGTCCCAAACTGGAAACGACCCAGATACCTTTCAACGGGAGGACGGTTACAGAAAACGTGCCAGCCCGCGCTGCAGATTCCCTACCCTACACCGAAAAGGAATGAATTGGGGATTCATGCAATCACCCGGATGAGTCTTCAGAGAACTATGCTGACTAATAGCCGGCCCCAATGTCTATAAATCACGTGATATTTTATTCCGGCAACCCTAACAGACTAAGACACCGGGTAAGGGGTACACAGGTTCTCTGTTACTTCTTACACCTGCGTGTTAATCTAAAAGTACCTCAAAATCAAAGTTTATTAAATTCCTTTTTAGCAGCGTAGAACTTAAACAGCTCTATCTGAGAATGACCTGAAAGACAAAAGAGGTCTCTTAGCTAGATTTTCTGTACCAGGCCTGTCAGGTGCCTCTTCTCGGTATTGCCACAATACCTTGTGCTTATCTCTGTCACTGCCCTGATTTCATTGTTCTACAATTAGCTATTTTCAGACTGTCTTCTCCACTGCACCATATCTCTTTTAAGTGCACGGATAATGTCTCAATCCTCTTCTACTTAGCATGCAGCCATTTGTTTGTTGCCATGATGTCTGGCACATAGTAGGTGCTCAAGAAACGTTTGTTGCATGGGCAAGTCATGAAATGGCAGGCTTCTGTACTGGCTTATTTTGCACAGAACATCTGAGAACAAACTTAAAGATGAGACCGAATACAATGAAGGCACTACCACATTTTTATAAGGAAAGAATTTTCTATTGTAAATTCACTTAAGAAAATTTCTTATAAGTACTGATAAAACATTCCAAAAATTTCCATCATCCCTTTTATTTTATTGAAAATATTTTCATTAGGATTAATGTTTTCTATTTAACAGAGACTTGATTTGCTTATTGATTTTTTTTCCTCCAGTAACAACTTTTACTCTACAGAGTTTTAGCCTCGGACATAGTAAGGACGCAATAATTGTTCGCCGTTATTGTTATGCATCCTTTGTGAAAGAAGAGCAAGAAAGCTTGGGCGCCACAAAGATAGAGTGTAAACTGTAGGCTAGAAGTACCCAGCCCCACCAGTGGGAGATCCTGACCTCCAAGATACGAGGCTGACCCTTTCCACAGTCACCTAACAGGAGAAATGCAATTTTCTTTTCTTTTTATAAAAAAAAATATTGTTATTGATTTCAGAGAGATAGAAACATCAATGATAAGAGAGAATCACTGATTGGCTGCTTCCTACACGCTCCACACAGGGGATTGAGCTAGCATCCCAGGCGTGTGCCTTGACCGGGAATCGAACTGTGACCTTCTGGTTCACAGATCGACGTTCAACCACTGAGCCACGCTGGCCATGCAAAATTCAATATTTCTATGACCTCTTTTTGTTTCGTGAACACCTGAATTCAGTCATTAATAATGTCTGGGGAATGTTCCCCCCAATCTTCCCCACCTGCCAGCCTACAAAAGGCCACAGATGCCCAGCAAAGAGCACCAGCCATGGTCTCCTTCCATTCACAGGCGGGCGGCTGGGAAAAATCTGCAATGGGGACTCTCTTGAGTTTTAACTGAGTTGTGGAAAAAGCCCTGAGAAATCCCTTTGGAAAGAATGGGAAAGAATCCACATAAAAGATTTTATTGCTTATGACAAAATCCTACTGCTCATATAAATTTCTTTATAAACTAGACTAACATTATAAAGATGGCAATGTAAATATATATATATATACACACACACACACACACACACACATATACACACACACACACACCCTGACATACTGACCAGCTGCATTTATAGTGTGCTCCCCAGAAGAAAAATGGATTTCCGTCTAAACACCATTAAATGCAAATGGAAAAACAATTTTAGGAATCAAGTTTTCAAAGACCTTCCCATTCTGAGATGTACTTGCAGCCCCTCCCTATTTAATTCTGGATAATTCTTCTGCTATCACAAACTAGAGCAGACATTTATTTTTTATTTAATTTGCCGATGTGCTACTCCTTAATTTACCAGAATGTTTTTGCTACCCCTCCTTTAAAGAGTGGTGCTTCGTAAGATGCTCAAGATATTTTGTATTTATTATATCATTTGTTTTCCCAATACTCCTGGGGATAGTTTTTTTTTTAAAGGGCTAACAAGGTAGGAAGCAGGTTTATTCTCTCCATTTTACAGAAGAGGAAACTGAGATATGGGGAAGGAAATGGACTTCCATTCATTCATTGATTATTTATTGAGAGTTCCTGCCTCTAGGGTTACAGAAACTGTCTGAATCCTTCTTCTCTTGGAGCTCCTAGGTTTATGGGGGTGGGGGGGCAGTTAAATGGTTACTTTTCAAATGCAAATCCAATCATGTCCCATCTCTGCTTAAATTATTTCTGGGTTTTTGGGTGTGTGTGTGTGTGTGTGTGTTCGTGTTTTAGCAAATCTCAGAATAAAGACTAAAATTCTCATCATCGCTTACAATGTCACATGGTTTTACCCTATCTCAACTACCTGCAACCTCATCTAATTTCTGTTCATGCTCCCACCAAAGTTTCAATTCTCTCACCCAAGAGGTTTTTACGTTCTTGGCTAAGAGTATTTTATGTAACTTCAGTTTTTATTTTTATCAAAGTTTTAAAGACATGTAGTTCAAACAGCTGACATTTTTAATAATCTTGTTAGAAAGGATAACAGTCCCCTTTTCCCCAGACTCAACCACTTTTAAGTCGCCAGCCGAATCTTGTGGTATTTACCTCCTTATCGCTCGATAACATTCTTGGATTGCCACATCTCTTTTTCCGTGCCGAGTGCTGTCTATTGACTTCACACAGAGGAGAAGGAGGCTTCAGTTTTATTTAGACTCCCCCGACTCTTCTGTTTCCACCACCATAGACTGCCATGACTTCTCATCCTGAATCCAAATTTTATCATCAAAAGCAGATTTCCTGTGCTACAAATTATAGCATAAAGTTATATTTATTTGTTCCTGGTTCCGAAAACTCTGAATAGAAGGCTCAGCTCAGGGGAGCGGGGAGAGACAGATAAAAGGCATTAACTGGATTTTTTCACTAGAAGGAATCTTAGGGATCATTTCTTCTGCTCTTTTAACTTCAGACATATTGATACCTAAGTTCAAGGTCAACTGGATGACAGGCGGGGGGCTAGCAGGCAGCCCTCAGTCATTTCTAGGACTGTCAGCAAACTTGCAATTAAGATGAATTTAGGGCTGATCCCTGCGAGTCAGGAAGTTTAAACGGTTTGTCTGAAGGTACCCTACTGGGCAAACCTGGGGCTGGATCTTGAACTCAGCTCCGGTACTTTCCCTTTTTAACTGTCTTCATGTAGCTTCTCTATTTGTCAGACCAAGACCATCGCTATTTCCTGGAGCCTGAAACTACCTGGCCTGCTGTCAGCCACATAGACCTGTTGTAAGAGTTAAATAAGTAAATACAGATGTAGGCACTGTACCCTGAAAGCATGCCTGACAGGTGGTAAGCACCGGTAAATGTTAGCTGCCATCTAACCCCCCTCCTCTATTTTTTTTATTGGTTTTTCACAGAGAGGAAGGGCGAGGGAGAGAGAGCTAGAAACATCAATTAGAGAGAAACATGGATCAGTTGCCTCCTGCATGCCCCCTACTGGCGATGTGCCCGCAACCAAGGTACATGCCCTTGGCAGAATTGAACCCCGGACCCTTCAGCCCGCAGGCCGACACTCTATCCACTGAGCCAAACTGATTTCGGCTTCCCCTCCTCTAATTCCCTTCCCTTCCTCATTGCTGACAAACCTTGGTTTGTGGGCCTGACAAATACCCTTTTATTCTTCGATCGCCCTCATGAAAGGCTTCCACTACATCTCTATCTTGCCTTTGTCTACTCAGAGTTCAAACTTTTATCCTCTCCTCTAGTTTGTAACTGGCTACAAGTGGCCCTAGAATTGTCCCCTTTGGGTTCCGCTGCCCCGGGGCGTTTCTCATCATCCGTTCCTCTCCCCATCAGCCATTCCATCCCCAGCCCGAGCCAGTCCCTCCCAAGGAGTGCTCCCTGGACCAGCAAACCCTGTCCCCACCCACAGAGAGGAAGGAGTACAAGTGCCACTGCCCCGGAGCTGCACACCCGCTTCACCTGCCTTTTCTTCTCGGGATTGACAGCGCCCTCCTCTGTAAGGTACGGGCACTGGCCACCCTCGCCCTGCAGTGCGCAGGCTTCATAACTGCTCTTGTTTCATTTGAGGTACTGGACCTGCTCAGGTGGGAACCTGGCTTGCTGCACCTCCCACAGGAGCTGCCAAAGGCTGCTGAGCCCCCTTACTGCCCCTTTTCTTTCGTTTCGTTTTTCTTCCTTGGAAAGAAAATAAGGCGAGTTAGCTTGAGAAACTGTTGGTAGAAGACACTGTCTATTACACCCTAGGGAAGATTACAGCAAATGAAGACAGTCTTGTATCCATTTCTCTGGGAATAGCATTTGTGGGGGTAAAGGGGGTGTGGAGGTAACGAAACCCCTTGGTATCTCTACATCCACTCCCTGTGATGAAATCAGCAAAACAAAACTGTTGGCAAGATGTGGGTCTTTAGGGGTGACTTCCTTTCTCCTGCCTCTCCCTTCTGGCCCCACCTCGAGATCAAGGGAGAGCTTCTCAAGATGGGAAATTCTGCTACATCCTATCTCCTTAAACAAAATTCCCCCCTCTTGTTATTTCAAATACCCCCTTACCCAATAAATGGCAAAGAAAGAAGGGGTTTAAGAAAGTGTGAAGGAAGAGCAAAGAGAAATGAAATGTTAGCTTAGCATCCAATATACGTTAGGCCTTTCACGAGTTACTTAATATGTGCGGTTCAGTTAATAATGCTAACAATCCTGCAAGGTCATTGCTATTATCACTGCTTATGGTAAAGAAGAGGGAGGCTCAAAGGGCGTTAAATTGTCGTGTGTGTGTGTGTGTGTGTGTGTGTGTGTGTGTGTGTGTGTGTGTTTTAATATATTTTATTGATTTTTTACAGAGTGGAAGGGAGAGGGATAGAGAGCCAGAAACATCAATGAGAGAGAAACATCGATCAGCTGCCTCCTGCACGTCCCCTACTGGGGATGTGCCCACAACCAAGATACATGCCCTTGACCAGAATCAAACCTGGGACCTTTCAGTCCGCAGGCTGATGCTCTATCCACTGAGCCAAACCGGTTTTGGCTAACTTGTCCATTGTTATTGTCCACTTCGTATTAGTCCAAATAGGTTATTGTCAAATTCTGCTGGGCTCCAAAGCCTATGCTCTCCCCCAACCCTATCCCCGTCCCTTTGCTCTATTGATTCTTCACGGCTGCTAAACAAATTGCCACCGACACTCAATTGATTAAAACAACACATCTTTTTTATCTCACAAGTTCTATGAACCCACAATCCAGGGGCAGCTTAGCTGGGTGCTTCCGACTCAGGGTCTCTCAGAAGGGGTCAGCTGGGGGCCACCCGCAGCTCCAGGGTCACTCGGGGGGCTGCTGGCAGGCTCCGCTTCTCGCTGGCTCTGGGCTGGAGACAGACATTTCTCCCAAGGGGCCTCTCCACAGGGCAGTTCACGGCCTGGCAGCTGGCTTCCTCAGCGTGAGTAAGGGAGGGAGAGCTCCAGGATGGAACCTCAGCCTCTCTGACCCATCCCTGCTGCGCTCTGCGTCTTAGCAGTGAGTCAGGGATGACACAGGCTGTGAACACCAGGACATGGGGGACTTGGTAGAAATCATCTTTCTGAGCTCACTTTTATGTCCTAGAATATTCTTTGCTTTCCCAAACTATTTATATTTCAACCACCCCTCAGGTAAAACTAACACCCTAGCTGTGTTTAGTAACTTTCATGAACTTTCTTTTCACTGTACATTTTCAGGAAAGGATTTCAGAGAAATTTACACACACATACACGCTAAAATGCTATCTTCATACTGGCTAGAATGCATAAAATATAATAATAAAACCAAATGACAGGAATAAACTTTATTAGATTTATACAAGCACTACTTTGCAAAAATTGTCTACAATGATGTAATGGATTAGAAATACCTCAGTAGCCACCTCCCCATGCGCATACCTGTCCCCTCCTAAGTGACATCTCATGAATGTTTCCAATTAGCCAAGAACACTGACTGACTCTATACTAGGAACAGAGTTCTTCATTCTGCTGCACACACAGTAGGTAAAGTGTTTGGTGCCCCCCAAAGTTTTAGAGTCCCATTGATGAGGCTGAAATAGCTGCACCTTATAAGGTCTAATGGGGAGAGGCAGTCTGGGTGCACCTGCCTCTTTAAAGCCGTTTGAACAGGGCCTTGGGTCCCAGAGACCTAGCTTCAAAGGTCCGCTCTCCCAGGACAAGTTCTTGGGCAAGTGCTCTTGTCTGGAAATAGGCAAAACAACGCCAACCCACCTGGCAGGACAACTACGAGGAAAAGCGGCTTAGCCACGTGGTTTAGGCACACGGATTGCAAAGCCAGGCTGCTTGGGTTCAATTCTTAGCTCTACATCTTACTGTGGGAAAGCTCTTAACTTCTCTGCCTCAGTTTTCCCCTCTGAAAAGTGGACAGAATAATGGCTCTGACCTCCTGGGGCTGGTGGGAGGATTAAGTGAGTTAATATGTACACAGCACTTAGAGTGGTGCTTGGCATCGGGTAAGTGTTAAATGAATAGGGACACAGGAGGCCATTTGGGTAAAGCCCTTAGCATAGCACCTGGCAGAAAGCAAGGAAATACATTCGTCTCAATTTCTCAGCCTGAATTTTCTTATAGAGCTCTTCATAAAACCAAATAAAATAAAGCACCTAATGGTTTGCGGTGCCAGGATAAACGTGACTGTGAAGGCTTATCTCATCCTGCTGCTGTGTCAAATAAGGGGTAGCTACTTTTATGATGAATATTCACCAGCAATTGTCCAGGTCCCGGTACATGGGGGGTTGGGAAGGCCAGATAACTCAGTGCAAAGCCGCTCTGGAGCCAGGGGGTCAATGTCCCAGCTCCCTGCGAGCGCCGTGTCCTGGGGTTACCACAAGACGTTCCCTCCAGCCCCGGCAGTGCTCGCTGGCGCTCCTCCGGGGCTGTGTGTGTCCAGGGACCTCTGCGTCTGAGAATGGTTTCTTCTGGTTTCTGCTTGGTATTTTAATTGGCACATTAAGTTTCTTATCTCCTTGTCTTTTGTGTTTTTAATAATACCCCTTTGTGGCTGCAGGCGGAGCGCAGAAAGAATGTATTCGAAAGCTAGCAGAGAGAAATGCCACAGACACACTGGGAGCCTGTGGCTCTGGGATCATCCGGTTCCAGGAGGAGGGAGGTGGCTGTGTACCCTGTGAGCAGTTTCCAGAAGGCCTGGCTCACGGGGAGGGGAGGAGGAGGGGGGGGGGGACGAGGAGGGGCACCTCAGGGGCACCCAAAGGCCTCACTGAAATGCTCTTGTTCTGCTTTCTCCAGGGGCACGACTGGGCCTTATCCTCTCCCCAGAGCCCCGCTCAAGAGCACCCCATGTCTTGGGCCTTTCCTGCAGGGCCAAGAGGGGTCGTCTGTAGGTAGCATCAGCTTGGGGGAGAAAAGAATGCATTTCTCAAAAACATGACCCTGCCTGTGACCCTGCTCCTGGCAGCCACAAACCGAGGGGAAAGAAAAGCATGTTGGAGCTGCTTCTGGGAAGTATCGCCCCCTGACCTCCTCCCCGGAGCCGAGCTTCGGCGATCAGACTGAAGGCAAACAACCAAACAGGACAGCGGAGAGACACCTTTTCATGACTAACCGGCTGTAGGAACACGGCCTGAAAGAAAATATATAAACAGCTCTCTGAGCTTGCAAAGTAAACACGGCCAGGACCACGTATTACTCAGAGGGTTTCGTTTTTATTAGGAATACCAACCTCAGTGGCTATCTCTGTCCCACCCTAATGCTGAGCTCGTGGGGGGAGGCACTATTTCTGATCATCTCCAACGCCAGTTGAAATCCTACTCCTTCGGGGTCCCTGTCTCACTGTTGTTACCTGGAGGCTTTGGAAAAGTCTCGGCAGAGTTCGCTTGGCAATATTTTTTCATGTATCTTAAATCAAGTACATTTCACAAAAGTCCCAGCTTTCATCACCTTTCTAATTGCATTAGCTCCGCTTTAAACTCCTGAGTCGGAGGATCGCGGTGGTAAAGGCGAAGTTCCTGGTATCTGTTATCGACTCCCTGCTTGGGGATTACGCGTGTTTTTTCATGTGGGATAGAAACATATCCGGATAATTCTCCAGAGCTTCACTTGTTGACATTTGACATTGGTCCTATCACTCAATTATGGCTGCGCTCCCAGAACGCTTTCCTGGCACCTCTCTGATGGCTGCCCGGCCTCCCCCGCCAGTGCACACACTCATTCCCGCTCCCAATCTTCCCTCTGGTGAGGAGGCAAAGCTGGTAACACAACACAGACTAGGGACATTCTGTCTCTAAAGACTATCTCAGAGTGGTGTGGCCTGGGGCTGTTAGCCACAGAGGCCAAGAGATCAGATATTTGGGTTTTTCTGTCCTCATTAGGTAGGGTTCACGACTGCCTCCCTCATCCCACCTCCTGGCTGCTCCCCGAACCCAGCGTTTTAGCCTTTCTCAATGTCAGCATGTCCTAGGGACCACGTTTGTCTCCAATGCTGCCGAAACAGGAACTGTTGCCTTCTTACTTACAAACGCCACAGTTGTACACAGAAACAGCAGATTGGAACTAGTGGGAAAGACCTGTGAGTGTGTGTGTGTGTGTGTGTGTGTGTGTGTCCTCATGAGAAATATCTGCAACCTGCAAGGATCAGACACGGGTCCTAGCAGTCAATTTCACTTCACGTTAGAATCCTTACTCTACTACCATTGAGTATTTTCTCTTTCTTTGTGAATAACCAACTGGATTGTATCTGGTAAATGTATAAAACCTAGCTCTTCAGGAACTTTTTTTTTTAACATATTTTTTTACAGAGAGGAAGGGAGAGGGATAGAAAGTCAGAAACATCGATGAGAGAGAGACATCGATCAGCCACCTCCTGCACACCCCACACTGGAGATGTGCCCACAAGCAAGGCACATGCCCCCAACCAGAATCAAACCCGGGGCCCCTCAGTCCACAGGCTGACACTCCATCCACTGAGCCAAACCAGTCTTGGCTCTTCAGGGACTTTTTAAAAAAGTGCTTCCTTGCACCATTTGCTGATTTCCTTGGCATAAAGCCGTCCAGCGTGGTTGATTTTGAGATGCCGAAGTCACTGAACAAGGACCCGGGAAGAAATGCACACCAGCACAGGGTGATGGAGGAGGCCGGGAAGATTTACAGAGCAGACAGTTCTTGCACTTGAATCTAGAAAGATGAGTGGATATTTCCTGAGTGGATATAGTCACAGGGAAGAAGGCAAGTACAAACAACAACTTGGGTCACTGTCTGAGTGCATAGGTGACAGTGGTGTGTGCACTGGTGTGTGTGGTGTGTGCAGGGATGCACCGGGGAGAGGAGGCTCTCCTATGGGCCATCTTTGGCTCCAGCACTGAGCTTTCACCATCCCCCTGAGGCCCTGGATGAAATGGAGCATCTGTAGTCCCCTTAAGACTATTGGCTCCAAACTGCGAAGGAGGTCCTCCCCAACTGGACTCCTTGCAAAATGGCGTTGTTTCAAATAACCCTTTGGTTACAATAGCCAGTGTCATAGTGACAGAGGCATGACCCTAGGAGCCGACATCAATCCATTATCATTACAGAGAATGGTCACCCAGCTACACACAGCCGCGCCGAGGAAAAGGGGGTGTCAGGCGGGAGGCTGCTAAAGGTCATGCTGGGATTTGGTCTGCAGAGGGAGTGGAGAAAGTTTAAAGGCGGAGAGTGATGCACTGATGTGCGTCAACATCAGAGCTCTGTGTGACAAGAACTATTCAGAGCAGTCTAATTACCAACTGTCCCCATCACATCAGCTTGCCCTCCAACGGCTGCATTTCCGATGTTGCCTCCAAGGGCAATTCAAAGCCTTGCTTCAAGGCAAGAAGTTTTATTTTATTCTGAACCCGAGCACTGGTAGGTCTCATCTGTCTCAATGAAATCAACAAATATTTAAAGAAAGGAATCAGGAGGTGGGGGAACAGATACAGAGGCAAAGAAGCAATGAACAGACTGTCATACTGTAGCAGAAAAGCAGGGAATGTTGTGGGGGGAGGGGGAGGCTGTAAGAGATCAACCATGTGTGCATGTATATAAGCATAACCAATGGATACAACACACTGTGGGGTGGAGGGAGGGGCAGGTGAGGGCATGTACTGGCGGGTAGGGAAGGACAGGGGGAGGTTAATAGGGGGGAAAAAGGAGACATATGTACTACTGTTTGTAATACTTTAAACAAAAAAATTTAAAAAATTAAAATAAAATATAAAATAAAATGGGCAAGGGTTTGATAAAAAAAAAATACTGATTAAGTGCCACCTCAGCCCATCATACCAGGTTGCCCTCATATTCCTCGCATAGCACCCCAGGGCTCTGAATGCCCTTCTCTCACCTGCTCTCACTGGTTTCTGCAGGAAGGAAGAAAAAGGACGAAATCTCTAGAGATTTCTCATCAACTCGTTCCCCTCCTGCTTCTTGACCTACAGGGCAGACTCCAGCGTCCAGAGATTCCCAGACACTCCATTTCTCTGGCTTCTGTCTCTTTTATGAGGATTTCATCTTCTAGCTTCTGTAATTCACTTAACTATTGTTTGTATGCTTTAACTATATTTAAACATATAATTTAACATAACTAGATACAAAATACTATAAATATAACTATAACTGATGTAACTATATTTTATAATGTGGACATGTTCTAAAGGCCTTTGGGTAATGGGCACTTTAAAAATGAACCCGAAAAATGTCACCACAAATCAAGAGCACAAATTGAGTTTCTACTTACATTCTCTTTAAAAAACAACAACAAAAAAAGCTTGCCCTTTTTTTTTTAACTATGGGAAAAAATTCTGGTTTTCTTGTACAGGAAACTAGCGATCGAGTTCCGGTGAATAGTAAAAATGGGTTCCTAGAGGGAATACACGAAGAATTGAAATAAGACCCCACCGATAGTGCCAAATCTCGGCTAAAATTATATGGATAATAATTAAGACAGAAAAGTCCTAATAAGAGGCAGAAGTAAGAATTGGGAAGCCCTTTATTACCTGCCATCATGTTGCTGCCTGGTCCATGTTGTTTAAATAAAGTCACACCAGGTTACACATGAGATTAAGGCTGATATCATCCTGCTGTTGCTTTCGGCAGACAAGCTTCAAAATGCACTTTCCCCTTGAGTCACTAAGTAGTTGCTCAGAAAATATCTGATAACCAAGTAAGCCCATTAGGAGACACTGCTACCCTAGCACAGCGAAGGGTTTATTATTGTAAATAAAATACATGTGATTACAATTTAGAAGAGGCGAATAAAGGTTTAAATGCCACAAAATTGGTTCAAAAGGAGTCTCTTACTGAGTGGGGGGCAGCCCCACTAAAACCCCAGGCTCTGAAGACTGCTCCTTTTATGAGAACGTCCTGATCATCTAGTTACAACCATGTTAAGCCAGACCTCTTCCCACGAGCAGGAGAATGAAGATGGGACCAAAGTCCCTTTCTAGAGCTCTGAGCCCCGGGGCTGAGCCTGGCCCCATCCCCGTGGTGGCTCAGGGCTCCTCCTCCCCCATCTCACCTGACCTGGGGGAACGGTAGAGCCAGGTCTTAAGGGAGTCTTAGGGACACAACCCTCAGAGAGAGGTGACCACACGGTGCGGCAGGACACATGGCGTCCATCATCAGAGAGCAGCCTCTTACCAGGCGAGTGAGCTGCTGGGCTGTTTAACCTCTCTGAACCTGTTTCCTCGTCTGTAACGTGGGGTTAATCATACTTGTCTTACAAGCTAATTTGAAGGGTTAAATTAAGTAGGGGTAGAAAGTGTCTGGCCAGAGTAGACCCCAGTCAATAGCGGCTCCGAACTACTGAAAATCCTCTCCATGTGGAGTTCTTTTTCTCCCCTCCCAACAACTTCTGACCCTCCACCCAGAGACGAGAGAGATGGCTGGCACGGCCTCTCCTGGCCTCACCACGCACAGTCCAACTACAGAGTGATTTGGGTCAGGCTGGTGGAGAGGAGCATCCGTGAGGTGGAGTTGGAGCAACTCAGACACAGCTCTGGAGGAGCTGGCTTCTCTGAGGCCGCAGGTTGCATGGTGAGGCAGGAACAGTGTTCAGGGATATGTGCTCAGCCACATCATAAAGGTCTAGGTCCTTGCCGAAACCGGTTTGGCTCAGTGGATAGAGCGTCGGCCTATGGACTGAAAGGTCCCAGGTTCTATTCCGGTCAAGGGCATGTATGTTGGTTTCAGGCACATCCCTAGTCGGGAGTGTGCAGGAGGCGGCTGATGGCTGTCTCTCTTTCATCCATGTTTCTAACTCTTTATCCCTCTCCCTTTCTCTGTAAAAAAAATCAATAAAATATATATATATTTTTAAAAAGAATCTCTGTAATTTAAAAAACAAAAGCAAAGGTCTAGCAGAAACTTCCTGTAACTTTCCACCACTTGGCTGGGATGCAGAATACCTGAGCTGTCCAATATTATCTTTGCTGCACCCCTTGTGTCTGTCTGTCTGTCTTCTGCCCTCCCGTGTTTGTTTTCAGCGCCTTAGCAGATTGGATCTGGGTTCATGCTGCGTGTTGTGTTTGGCAAGAGGAGGTGTTTTACTATCCATTCTTCACTGGAGCTATCTGTATGCCGATGAGTTCAGTTATTTTGAATAATGTCAGGATTGCCCCAGGTTTTTGCATAATCATAACAGAACAGTTTAACTTTAAATCTGAGTTTTCTCCCTTAGGAAATACTCACTAAAATAACCACATCTGGAGTAGTTCCCACAGGTTCTCAGAGCTCTGACCAACTCTTGGACAGACCATGCATGCCAAAACATACTTGTTTTGGTGCCTTATCTGCGTGATAATCTGGGAAGCTGATATTGACAGAGCATCCTCTGCCCATCCCCTTAACCTGCCTTTGCATGTGTCTGTAATTCTGCACCTTAAATGGGGGAATCAGTGAAGATTTCGCCATTATCTCATTCCGCGTTTCTGTGATTTATATTCAGTCCACAAAGAATATGTTCACCACCCCCGCAAATGAAATAAGGCTAAATTTATTAATGTTTTTATTCACAAATATTTATCACATCCCATTTGTCCCAGACACTTTATAAGCGCTGGGATGACAAACAAGAATGGTCCTTGCCGAAACCGGTTTGGCTCAATGGATAGAGCGTCAGTCTGCAGACTGAAAGGTCCCAGGTTCGATTCCCGTCAAGGGCATGTACCTTGGTTGCGGGCACATCTCCAGTAGGGGGCGTGCAAGCGGCAGCTGATTGATGTCTTTCTCTCATTGATGTTTCTAACTCTTTATCCCTCTCCCTTCCTCCCTGTAAAAAATCAATAAAATATATTAAAAAAAAGAAAAAAAAAGAATGGTCCTATCTTCCGGAAGGACTCACTGTCCAATAGGAAGAGATGGTGTTCGGGACATGTCAAGCATCCAAATGAGAGAAGCAGTCAATTCTATGAGGATTAGAAAGCAGGAAAGACTTCATGGAATATGGGGCCTTTTTTCAGGATCAAGATTTCATATCAAATAGTCTTTCCTGATTTCCAATTCCCATAGAATTGACCGCTCCTCTCATTATCTGAGACTTATCCTGGCAGTCAATGATAACCAATCACATTTTGACAACTTTTCTAGCTTGAATTATCTACATAGATAATTTGACCGACCCTAAATTTGCTAGATTGAATAGTCGATGATTTTTTGAAATCACTGAGTCAGCAAAAGAAACTCAGCTTTGATATTTGACAACCTTGCCTTGGCCAGGTGGCTCACTTGGTTGGAGCATCATCCTGTACCCCAAACGGCTGTGTGTTCAGTTCCTAGTCAGAGCACATACCTAATTTGCAGGTTCAATTCCCAGTCAGGACATGTATAGGTGGCAGCCAATTGATGTTTCTCTCTTACATAGATGTTTCTCTCTCTCTCTTCCTACCCCTCTCCCTCTCCCTCTTCCTCTCTCAAATCAATAAACATATCCTAAGGTGAGGATTACAAAGAAAAAGTTTGACAACTCAACAGTTCTAGCCAATGGACCCATGTGATCAAACTCTATAAACAGAATCATTTGGGAAAAAGCAATTTTGGAAGTATTTTTTTATAGCTCATCTCTTTAAAGTAGCGAAAGTTTAAAAGTTGACATTTTAGCCTGGCTGGTGTGACTCAGGGGTTAAGCACAGACCTATGAACCAGGATGTCACAGGGCCTGGGTTGTGGGCTTGATCCCCAGTAGGGGGTGTGCAAGAGGCAACCGATCAATCATTCTCTCTCATCATTGATGTTTCTATCTCTCTCTCCCTTCCCTTCCTCTCTGAAATCAATCTTGTACACATTCATTCAAAAGTATGAACCGAAAACTCTGTGCAGCATACTGGACTTGCTCCAGGACAAAATATATTTTTAAGTTGACTTTTTAAAAGGTTGGAGCTCGCCGAGACCGGTTTGGCTCAGTGGATAGAGCATCGGCTTGCGGACTGAAAGGTCCCAGGTTCGATTCCTGTCGGGGGCATGTACCTTACTTGCGGGCACATCTCCACTGTGGGGCGTGCAGGAGGCGGCTGATCGATGTCTCTCTCTCATCGATGTTTCTGACTTTCTATCTCTCTCCCTTCCTATCTGTAAAAAATCAATAAAATATATTTAAAAAATAAAATAAAATAAAAAATAACTGCCTGATAACAAAGGCGAGGAGGAAATGGAAAAACCTGAGTATCAACCCATTGGCAGTGAGCATGATCTCCACTATTTCTCACGCCTCCACCTCCAAGACTCCCTTTTGCTTCATCATGAGCTTTGATCCTATTTAAATCATCGCTGTCCCTGTGGTTGCCTTGCATGAATAAATTTATCCAATTCTTTCGTGAGACTGGTAGCACCATGAGTGAGGAAGGAATGCTGCAGAGGTGGAAAGAGGGGCGGAAGAGAGAATGAGATAAAGGCTGGAACTACCCCAAGTTTTTTACTTGTCATTTACTGAAGACCAGCCCAGGTCACAGTGTAGAAACACACACACATACAAATTCAGAGAAATGGTGCCCAATCACTGAGCTTCTAAAGAGCTGCAAGACAGACACGTTTGATAGTTTTGATAGTCAGGACTACTCCACCCCGCCCTTCGTCCCCTGTCTCAGCTTGCAGGTACAGGAGAGCTTCTGGTCCAGGACCAATCAGATGGCAGGAGGAACCCGGCGACATGGCAGGATGTCACCTGTGCCCTCAGCACTCTGAGAAAATGCTGCCATCGCAGCTCCTCCACAAGGACATTCAGAGTCATATTTTGCTCTTCGCTTGTTTCCCGTTTTATTGCGGCTCTCATTTCTTGTTCTCAGATCTCCTTGTGCAAAGCACTGCTGTCTCACTCCCCAACCACGGGCCGGTGCGGACTTGCCAGGGAGATGAGTCAGTGTTTCAAAGCCCCGGTACAGTCACCGGAGGAACCTTCCTCTCCCACCTGGCAGGGTGTTGGAGCCTGTACACATTCATTCAAAAGTATGAACCGAAAACTCTCTGTGCAGCATACTGGACTTGCTCCAGGACAGATATCAGAACAGTGTTGGACATGATTCTGATTTTGCTATGACAAGATCATGTTGTATATTTCCTGTCCCGGACCTGGAATCAGCCATTTCTCTAAGAAGCCCTGGTTCCTGACAGTGGGAAATTGTACTTATAATAATGTGGGTCCTAGAGGTGCTCAAAGCTACTGAATTGTACATGACACCTAGGTCTTTCTGATGAGCCAGAAAAACGATGACTTTATAGAGAAACCTCCAGTTCCAATTCAGGGCACAAGGTTTTTACTTGTCCTATTGTTCTTATCTCTGTATTTCCTTCCTCTCACACCCCAAATCCTGTTCCCATATGAAACATTATTATTATACATTTGCTCTATCCCATATTAGACAGTCTTTTAAAAACAGTAATAGTACCATAATAAATGACTGAAAATAGCTTAAGATTTATTTTTTTAGTTTTTAGTTTTTTGTTTGCTTGTTTGCTTTGGGGTATGTACAACTAAGGATGTAGAGTCAAATCACTGTGCTTTTAGGTCATATATATACATCTGACTTAACTAGATCCCCAACACTTCCAGCCAATTCTATGAATGACTCACGTGATCACACATGAGATTTGTTCGTTTCATTTTGCTTTTGTTTTTAGAGGTTGTTTTTTAAATCTTTAATTTTGGTTTATCATTACGTAAAATATTCACAAGGTTACCAGGAAAAATTACACACACAAAAATAAAATTTTAAAAATCTAGTTTCTTTCCCTATTTCCTTCCTTCCAAGAAATAAAATTGAAAAAATTTTATGACAGTTTTCCAAATTTTAGATATAAACATATATGTATATGCTCATGTGCACAAGTATGTGTGTGTTTGTGAATCCTCCATTCCTAGATGAAAGGTGGGATGCTATACATGCTTTTCTTCACTGGTGCCGTTTGTTACTTAATAGCATCTCTTGGAGCCCATGCCATTGTCCTATAGCAGTGTATGGAGAGGGACTCCGTTCCCTTACCCAGTGCAGAGTGCTCCATTAATGGACACCGCATACTTTATTCAACCAGTCCCCTCGCGATGGATGTCTTTTGCTTTTATTAATGGTTCTACAGTGAATTGCTTTGTGCATATGTCTTTTCATAGTTTCACAGGTGTATCTTAGGGAAAATGTTCTAGAAGTAGATTGCCAGGATAAAGAGTAAATTCATAAATAATTTTACTAGAGCTGGCCAAATTCTCCTCTGTAGGGTTCAGCCTTTTATATTTCCACCAAATTTTTGAGAGTGCCCAATTCCCCAGAGACCTGCCAATGGACTTTGCTGGCAGACTTGAATTTTTGCCAGCCTGATAGATGAGGCATGATATCCCAATATGGTTTAATATTCATTTCCCTTATCATAAGTGGAGTTGAGCATTTTCCATAAGAGCTATTTCCAGCTTTTTTGTTGTTGTTGTTCAATAGTCTATATCTCTAGTCCATTTTTCTACAGAGTTTTTGGCTTTTTTCTTCTCCATTCTATAATTTTAGCATATATATTATAAATATTAGTCATTAGCCTGTTGTAGGTTGCAAATATTTTCTCCTAGTTTATCTTCTCTTTTATGTATGCTGTATTTTTTCCACATGGAATTTAAAAATATGCAATCACATTCATTAATCTTTTCCCTTAATCATATTTAGATATAGTTTTCATTACTCTCACATTATAGAGGAGCTCAACCATTTTTTGTACTTATATTTGTATGAGCCATTTGGAATTTTTCCTAATGTACCGTGTGAGGGATGCATCTGATTTTAATACTTTCCATGTGACTCTTCAATTATCCTAGCACCACTTTTTAAAAAATCTGATCTTTCTCCCTGATGATTTGAGATGTTGCCTTTATTATACACTGAACCTCCACATACAGTTGGAACTATTCTTTAATTTTTTCTTTTGTTCTGTCTGTCCACTCATGCACTGACTTCAATCTATTTTAAATATAAAGGTTTTACATGCTTTCATGTCCAGCCTGGCAAGCCCAACTCAATATTCTTCTTTCTCAAGGTTGTCTTGTCGGTTCATGCTTATTTGTTCTGCCAACTGAATTTTATAATTTTAGCCAGCTGGCTAAGTTTAGAAAATAACCTGATGATATTTTATTGGGATTACATTACATGTATAAATCAACCTAGAGAGAACTGACATCTTTATAAAATTGAGTCTTTTTATCCAAGAACATGGTATATCTCCCATTTGTTTAGGTCTACACCTAGCATTTGCACTCCTAGGTGTCTAGAATTGTATATCCAGCAAAGATATCTTACAAAAATGAAGTGAAATAAAGCTTAAAAAAACTTCTTCAGAATTTTGTTTCCAGTAGATGTGCATTATTACAGTAAAGTTTTTAAAAGTTCTTCAGGTAAAAGGAAAATAATAATGATAGAAATTAAAATTGTGGCCAAGGAATAATGATCATCAGAATATACAGATAATTTTCTGGTTTTAAAAATCTAGTTAAAAGGTGATAGAAGATTAAAGATAAATTAATAATGTATTATTGTGTTTATCACATATGAAGAAATAAAATATGACAATAGTATAAAGGAAAGGGGTGGAAGGGCAGTATATAATGGTAATATTTTTATAATATACATAAAGAGGTCTAATACTATTTCAAGGTAGACCATGACAAGTTAAAGATGTATATTGTAAACCCTAGGAAAACCTCTAAAATAATGAAACAAAGAAGTATAGGTGATAAGCCAATAGTAAAAATAAACAGAATCATTGAAAATGCTTGCTTCATTTAAAAGAAAACAGGAAAAAAAAAAAAGGAAGGGTTAAAAAAAAAAAAAAAAAAAAAACAAATAGCAAGATGTGAGCTCAACTATATCAGTAATTAAGTTAAATGTTATGGTCTAAGCACTTCAATTAAAATGTAGAAATCCTCACATTTGACTAAAAAAACAAAATCTAGCTATCTGTGATCTACAAATTACTCACCTTACATATAAAGACTGATAGATTAAAAGTAAAATAATAGGAAAAAGTATATCATGCAAACATCAAACAAAAGAAAACTGAAATCTATGTAATAATTTTGTTCAGAAAAAGAAATAATACCAGGTATAAATATGGATAGTTCATAATGATAAAGGGATCAATTTATCAAGAAGACATATTGGGGGAGAATCCAAGATGGCGGCATAGGTAAACATCTACACTGCTGCCTCGCACAACAATTTCAAAACTACAACTAGAAGACAGAGCGGACATCATCCAGAACCACAGGAAAGCTGGCTGAGTGGAAATTCTACAACTAGAGGGAAAGAGAGGGGCTCACGGAGACCCAGAGGAGCTGCAAAAAGCTGAGGTACAGAAACGTGCGCATGGAGAGAGCGGGTGCCGGAGTACCTGGCTGGCTTTCTCTGGCGGGAGACAAAGACTCTCAAAGGCATTGAACCCCTTATCCTATGACACTAAACCCCGGATCCAGCCGATACTCATAAGGGGGGAGTTTGGACTGTGAGGAGGGAGAAGTGCACGGAAATTTAGGGGGGGTCGCAGGGGATCAGAGGTCTGGTGGCTTGCACGGCACTGCGCAGAGGACTGACTGCTGATTGTGCCGCTGGCTTTCGCGAGTGGGCGGGAGACAGACCCTCCCAACTGCGTCACTTCTGACTCCACTGAACCCTGGTTTTGGGAGAAACCCTGGGGACCCAGACTCATATGGTCCCGAAGTGCAGAGTAGCCGGAGGGGCAGCAGTCTAGAGGCACTTCGAGAAAAAGAGCACGCGCACAGGGACCACTCCAGCGACTACCCAGTCACATGAGACTCAGGGGCCGTGGAGGGCGGGCCCGACTGGAAGGCAAGGCGGTCCCTTAAGCCCTGAGACTCCACCTTCCCAAGCTCAAAGAGAGGCTTTTGCAGTTTTGCAAGTCTGGTATCATAAGGCTGAATCCAACACAGAATTTCTCCCAGCATAGTGAAAATGCCGAGACAAGGGAAGGGATCACAAACAAAAGAAATGGAGGACAACAAACGACTGGATATAGAGTTCAAAACCACGGTTATAAGGTTTTTCAAGAATATCCGAGAAAAGTTGGATAAAGTTAGTGAGACCCAAGAGGAGATGAAAAAGAACCTACTAGAAATGGAAAAGGACCAACTAGAAATTAAACATACACTGACTGAAATAAAAAATATTATATAGAAACCTAACAACAGACTAGGGGAAGGCAAGAATCAAGTCAAAATTTAAAATATAAAGAATCAGAAAATACTCAACTGGAAAAGCAAGAAGAAAAAAGAATCCAAAAATGCGAAGATAATGTAAGGAACCTCTGGGACAGCTTCAAGCGTACCAACATCAGAATTGTGGGGGTGCCAGAAGAAGAGAGAGAGCAAGATACTGAAAACCTATTTAAAGAAATAATGATTGAAAACTTCCCATATCTGGGTAAAAGAAATAGACTTTCAAGTCCAGGAAGCACACAGAACCCCATATAAAAGGAATCCAAAGAGGAATACACCAAGACATATCATAATTAAAATACCAAGAGCAAAAGACAAAGAGAGAATATTAAAAGCAACAAGAGAAAAACAGTTAATTTACCTACAAGGGAGCACCCATACGATTGTCAGCTGATTTCTCAACAGAAATGATGCAGGCCAGATGGGAATGGCAAGAAATATTGAACGTGATGAATAGTAAGAACCTACAACCAAGAATAATCTACCCAGCAAAGCTATCATTCAGAATTGAAGGGCAGATAAAGAGCTTCACAGAGAAGAAAAAGCTAAAGGAGTTCATCAACTCCAAACCAGTATTATATGAAATGCTGAAAGGTACTCTTTTAGAAGAGGAAGAAGAAAAAGGTAAAAGACAAAAAATTATGAACAACAAATACATATCTATCAACAAGTGAATCTAAAAATTAAGTGAATTAAAAATTTGATCAACAGAATAAACTGGTGAATATAATAGAATCAGGAGCACAGAAAGGGAGTGGACTGATAATTCTCAGGGGGAAAGGGGTGAGGGGTATACAGGGAGAGACTGGACAAAAATCATACACCTATGGATGAGGTCAACAGGAGGGAGGTAAGGGTAGAGGGAAGGGTGGGAGCCGGGTGGAGGGGAGTTATGGAGGGGGGAAAAAGAGAAACAAATGTAATAATCTGAATAATAAAGATTTAATTTAAAAAAAAGTAAAAGAAGACATACTGACTGTAATAATCATTTTGCTATATAAGTGTTTAAAATCATCATATTGTACACATATAATTTTTATTTAAAAATGCTAATCCAGAAAAAAGACATACAATTACATTGGTGCATACCTCATAACAGAGATATAAAAAACATGAAACAAAACCTGGTAAAACTGAAAGTGAAAATAGACCCCCACGATCATAGCTGAGACGTTAATATTCCTTTGTCAGTAATTGATAGAACAGGTGGGCAGACCACCTTAATTGATGTCTATAGAACATATCACCCAACTAGAGCAGAATAAACATATTTTCAAGTGCACATAGAGCATCACCTACATCCACGATTGCCAACCAGTGGTCCGCGGACCACTGGTGGTTCATGAAGTTCGAAAGATCGGAGACCACCGACCTACATCATATTCTGGGCTCAAACATAAGTCTCAATAAATTCAAGAGGCTTGAAATCATACAGAGCATATTTTCCCACTACAGCAGAATCAACGCAAAAATTAACAACAGAAAGTTAGCTGGGAAATCCCCAAATATTGGAAAATTAAAGCACACAGTTAAAAATACACCAGGGGTCAGAAAAGAAATCACAAGGGAAAATGAAAATATTTTGAATGGAAATTAAAATGAAAACACACCATCGCAAACCCTGTGTGATGCTGCTGAGACCAGGCTTAGATGGAAATGTATAGCGTTCCATGATCGTGAGTAAAGAGTTCTCAAGTCACTTCCCTAGACTTCCACCTTAGGAAGCAAGACAAATAAAGCAAATTAAACTTGAAATAGGCTGAAGGAAAGAAAGAATAACGCGTAAAACAAATAAAATTGATAGACGAATGATAAAAGGTTAAGAGACCAATGCCGGGTCTTCTATTCCTTCCTCACTTTGATAACAAAGTCAACGTTTAACTCTTGGGGATGATATGTGACTATGTGCAAGTAGATCACTCCACAAGGTGACTTCAGCAATCAAGGATCCGGTGACTGGAGGGGCAGAACAGGGGCAGCGGCGGCAGAATCTTAGTGACCCTTCATTGAGCTCTTACACGGGGCCAGTACGGCAATAAGACCTTTAGATGCACTGTCCCATTCAAACTTCAAATATCCATTTGGGGTGAATACTATTGCTTCCCCCTTTATACACACAAGGGAACTGAACCCCAGAGGGTTTAAGTAACGAGTCCAGTCACTTCACTGGTCAACAGGCCTGACTGATCCCCAAGCCTGTGCTCTAAATGATGGACTCATCTCACAATCTGCAATCTGCATGGAATGCTGTTTTCACACTTGCTTTTGTCTGTTGCACAATGATCCTATGTGTGTGTGTGTGTGTGTGTGTGTGTGTTATAATACATATACAATTATATATAATACACACGCATATATATGTTATAATACATATACATTTATATATAATACACACACATTATATATATATGACACACATATATATTTATAATCCTCACCCGAGGATGTTTCTCCATTGATTTTTGACAGAGAGGAAGGGAAGGAGGAGGGATAAGAAAAGGGAGCAGTGGGGAGAGACAGAAACACATCGATTGGTTGCCTCCTTCATGACCCTTAACCAGAGCCAGGGATGGAAGCTGCAACTGAATTACATGTCCTTGACCGAGAATAGAACCCACGACCCCTTGATCTGCAGGCTGATACTCTAACCACTGAGCAAAGCCAGCCATGGCCAATACCAGTATTTTTTTTTAATTACAATCTGATCCTTTGCAATATAAGCTTGTGAGGGTATGACACCACAGAAAGAAACGGTTAGAGCGTTTTTGGCTACATTGAGGTTCCCCGAATTAACCATCCCCTGGCCAACTAGGAAAGACACCTGAGGTCTTCCTGCGTGCTGCAGGTTGTGTTCTCTGGAAGCAGCTGCTGAGATGGGACGTAAACCCTATGACAGCTGTGAAAGGAAGAGAGAGGAAGCAAGATGGGGCAGAGGGGCCAGTCAAACCTCAGTGTAGACCCAGCGAAGTCTTGGCCAATCAGGTGGGAGCTCCGGGGCAGTACTGCCCGGCAGAGTGGCCCACATTGGACAGAAATGGCCGTGCCTTTAGATTCCCCCTCACTCAGTCACTGGCTGAGGATTCCCCGGGAAGGGTGGGGCTCTGGAGCAGAGGCATCTCCAGCGGTCTTGGGGCTCCCTGCTGACCAAATTCTGGAGCCAGATAGCAGGTCCTCCAGGAAGTGGGCATCTGGGCCTGCACCCCATGGCACTGCATGTTACTAAGTTATGCCAAGTCCTCTGAGAGGTTTCTCTTTTTAAAAGCATACAATATGATTTCAGTGGACATATTGATACTTGTAAAAAGTAAATAAAGTCCAGAAAGTGTTGCCTTAAAGAATGTGACCTCATGATTTAAAACAAAAACCATGTAGGTCCCGGCCAGGTAGCTCAGTTGGTTAGAGTGTCATCCTAATATGACAAGGTGTGGGTTTGGTCTCCAGTCAGGACACATACAAGTATCAACCTAAATAAGTGCGACAACAAACCTCTCTCTCTCTCTCTCTCTCTCTCTCTCTCTCTCTCTCTCTCTCTCTCCCTTCCTCCAGTTAATCAATAAAAAAATCTAAATTATAAACTAACACTTCCTGCCCTTCCTGCACAGAATGTCAATGTTTTATGTGTAACTAGGTGCTACTAAAAGATAATAAACCTGTTTATTTTTTTTACAACTGCTCTGTCCATTCATTTTTTAA
>JAAGEH010000027.1:3110796-3124449 GCA_011751065.1 Lasiurus cinereus
AACCCCCTGAGCTGCATGAGTGGTTGAGTCAGTCCTACAATGGAAACCCCTTGAGTTGCATGAGTGGTTGAGTCAGTCCTACAATGAAAACACCAGTATCCCGTGGACAGCAGGTGAATGAGCCCACACAGTGGACACTTCCTGCCCTGTGACTAATGCTGAAAAGAAAAGATGGCTTTATTGTTTCATGCTCCCTGGAGTTTTAGTTTCCTCTTGCACTTTTTGCTCTGTCTACGTGTCTACTTTCAACAGGACTGGCTACAAATACTTCCTAGTAATTGTGACATGATCCCTTAGAAATCAAGGAGAAATCTAACAGATTCACTTAATTCAACCAACTGCAAGAAAATCTGCTTCTGAATTGCACAGCTGATTTGCATATGGTAAGGAAAACAGGAATTAGCAAATATTTTCTGAACTTGTAAAATGTTTTAAGACACTCTGATGAGTCAGTGTTTAATCTTTTTCTCCCATAAATAGGATGAAAGATCTTTGCTATGTTTTCCCTTAAGTAAATATGTTTTAAAACGGTTCCAGTTTTCTTTTCAGCTGTCACAGTGAATGGCCAGAGCAGCTGGGATGAAGGATAACACATCTCACCTCAACTCTGAATTTCCTGTCTTTTGTTTTCTTGAATCATAGCCTTGATGTTGTTTAACTAGTGCTCTGTATATTTAATTTCCTTTTTCTCTTCACAAAGACCAAACAATTTTTTAAAATCACCCCATCTTTCACAGTGGGTTATAAAAGTGTTCTTGAGCTGCCATTGAGCTAGTCTCTTATTTAAACATATAAATATATATTTAGGCATTTTAATCTACTGTCATTTATTTTATTGGTGATGGCTTGGACAGAAATGTATTTGTGCACATTTTAGCCAGCCCACATGCTTTGTAGTTAAAGATAACACAGCTGATAGTGCCTGCTAACATGTGTGCACAGATGGTTGGGCAAAGAACACACATCGTCCAGGGTACACGTACACCAAGTCCGTTCTTTGCTGTTTGCGGACTGTATCATTTACTCCCTTCTGCGTCTCAGAACCTCTCCAAAGTCAAAGGTATGTGGAGTTAGAAGGACATTTAAATAATACTAATTAGCCCAACTACAAAGCAGGTGCCAACATTCTTCAGCCTCTGCTGGCAAATCTCAGTAATTACATAGTGACCTCCTGGAAAAGGTAGTCCTTGTTGTTGTCACTCCTCTCTAAGTATTAGAAAGCCCCTTCCTTTACTGAGACAAAGTTCTCCTTCATCTAGCTCCCACCCATTTGTGGAGCCTGTTCGATCGACACAGCATGCAAACGGGAAATCTCCAGGAGCCATGCTGATATCTTTTCTTTTGGCTTCTCAAGATGAAAGTGTCTCCTTTCCTTCAGTAGTTTCTTGTTATCTTGATAATTTCCTGTCAACCTACAGCAAGTTATCAACGAGAGACATTTCAGGCCCGGTGATGCAGAATGCATCAGTGGGATGCCACCAACTCTGCTATATTTATTCTATTATCTATAATAATAAGAGGGTAATATGCTAATTGGACCAGATGTCATTCTGGATAAAGCCGGGGCTGGAACGAAGCTGCCCAGGTCCCAGGTGCCAGCCTACTCTTGCACGAATTTTCATGCATCGAGCCTCTAGTATTTTAATAAAATGTGTATGTTAAAAGCTGGTTTGACTCCTAAGAATTTTTTGTACATGATCTCATTGACTTCTTCCAACACTTGATGGTAGGTATTATCTCCATTTTACTGATGCGGAAAATACGGACCAAAGGACGTGGTATTACCAATACCCAGTTCTACTATTTTTGCGAGCATGTGTACATAGCTATTATCTACCATACTGATAGTAGTTATGATCATACAAATTCTGGCCAGTGAAATATGAGCAGAAGTGATGTGAGTTACTCTCCACCAATCTTTCCTCCTCCATGGTGGTCATGGAAACCAGAGGAGATGTGGAGCGTTAATGCTGAGCCATCACAAGGGGAACAGCTGTGCTGGAGAGTTGCCAGACCTGTATCAGACTTTGCTTGAGCAAGAAATAAACCTTTTTTGTTTCCGGCCACTGAAATGTTAAGACTGTTTGTTACCACAGCATAGTTTGGGCTTTCCTGACTAAGGCAGAGTGCTTAAAAGACTCTCCAAGGTCACAGAGCTTATAAGTAGGGCAACCAGGAATTTGGACCCAGATTGGTCTGACCCAAAGCCCATGTTCAATAATAGCTTGTGTAAGGAGAAGATATGGATTTTCATGAGATATATTCTAACAGCTACTGTCATCAGCTTCCTGATTTCACCTTGAATATGGTAATGATGGCATTGTCTTTGAAGTTGTGTGCATTTCTCCAGATCTGCACATGTTGGGGGGAAAAATAAGCCAAAAGGGATATAGCCTGGCCATTTATGGTGGGATATGTGTTTTTGACATTACTACTGTGAGAATAATAAAAAGTCATGTTCAACTGGTGAAGCAAAGAGAGTTGGTAGTACAGCTTGAAGGGGGATGGGACATCTAAATCAAATAGTATTTTTTTTTTTTAACTTTTACCCAGCAAGAAATTTCAATAACAAATCCTTCAGAGGAACTTCTGGGAAGGTAATTCAAGAATCCTTGGGAAGTTTAGTAATAAAGTTGGTAAATTCAGCAGCGAGATCAAAGACTTTAAAGACAGAAATTGTTGAATACCCAGTTGGGTTGAATGGTTAAAGAAGGATAAAGCAGGCAGAAAACAAAAACAGCCATAGTTTCCAGACTCTGACTATTAAAACATCATAAAGCCCTATATGAACTCTGACAGGAACTCCATAAATTGTCAGAGTCCTACACCACCAGGGTGAAAGATATATTAAATTTGAGTATGGCTCCTAAATTATTTAAAGGAACTAAAGACAAAAAGGGAACGAAATGAAAGATAACATCTTCTTAATGTCTCTAATCCATCAAGCACATTGGGTACTTTCTCAAATCAGAACTAAAAGACAAAGGAAAAAATAGACAAAGAAGGAAATAACTCCAACTGCCGATTTCCCTACTCTCCCTGTCCTGATCCCAGGACAGGATATTATCATGGCCCAGGCACTTCCCCCTTAGGAATGGATGTGATGGGTGACAAATGAGGTGCTAATGGCTCCATTGGACTCAAGTTTAGATGCATGTGGGTGTTTGCCAAGGCTCTGTTCCAGGGAGAACAGAAGGCACAGAATTGGGTCTCGGTGTGTTATCTAAACAGAATGGATGTAGCACCAATGGCAGTCACCCAGCTTCCAGCATCTCCTAGTCCCTTCCCCAACTGTATCCCCCAGAAACAGGCCTCCCCGTCATGAGGTCATCTCCACCGTGGCTATTACATAGCAATTAGAGGCTTTATCAGCTCTGCCTTGATTGCTTTATCTGATATTAAGATGTTTATATTCAAGAATTAAGCGATTTGTGTGGTCAAGTTGTGCAGAGCAGTACAAGGCTGCCTGCAACTTCTGGCATTCTAAACTCACATGAACTCAAATGCTAACTACATATGCTCAAAGTAATGTTCACTCTACCTTTTCTCAGTGGGAGAGAATCGTAATACTGCACAAGAAATGCCTCCCAATGATATTTTCGCCATCTTGGTGGAGTCTCCTTCTATTGACATTGTAGGTAGAAAGTATTTTTCTCCCTCATCATCCTTCGTGTAGGTATAAAGAGAGCCTTATATACCAGAGGTCTCTGTACAGTCCCCCACCTTGGTGGCCAAAAGCATAGCGTTGGCCATTAGAGACAGAGCATGTTGCTAACTTGGCTTGGTGATGTTCAGTTCTCCCAGCTGGAACTCAGAACTTGTCTGCAGTGAGCAGTTAACTAGGTCTACCTGAAACTCTGCTATATCTTGCTTTTTCCTGAGATGCACTGACATCTTAGAAGGTCTAGATGTTTTCCTTCTCTTCGCTTCACCATCCACAGTAGCTGTTTCATCTTAAAGGTAGTTCACATCACGGCTGCAGGATGGCTGTTATAAAAGTCAGGGCTGCATGCTTTTCGGCTCCTATCCATTTGGGGTGGGTGTGGGAGGGGGTGGAAAATTGACTTTAGGTGTCTTTCATTGAATAGCAAGAAGCTTTCCCAGAAAACTTCTCCTGGCATCATTTTGGCCAGAACGGGGTCACATGGCCACTGAGCCAGGGGGGATGGAAATGTCCTTGGTGTCTGGGGGCCCTTGGGAATTTCAGGGCATTTCCTTTCTTCATTACTTACACTCTTACTCTATATTTTTAAAACCCTTAAAATTGGACAGACTTAAACATATTTGACTATCGATGGTTCAAGCTGTGATGAATCATCGATGATAACAGAGAAATACAATAAAATCGATAGTATAACGTTTCCCAAGAGAGCGGGAGGGAACAGGAGTCAAAGCATAGGTGGGGGAGGACTGGCCTCAGGTAGGAGCGTGACCCCTCCCCCACGAGAAGAGGAGAGGAGTAGGAGCACATGGGTCCCAGTCTAGGGAGAGGACTAGCCACCATTGTTCCCTTTGGTCGACCAGTGGACCTACCCACTGCACACTTTCAAGCACACTTACAAGGACGGGTTCGGGGTTTTTTTTTGTGTGTGTGTGTTTTTTCTTTCTAAGCTGCTGCCAAATCCTGCCAGAGACACTGTTGAAAAGTGCAGCCTTGAAGAGTGCCAGCTTTTCTAGCTGGGCTTTCCCTATCAAGGTTGGACATTGTAAATCATTGCTAAGAAGCATATTTAGTGTCCTCTTTGGATCATGCCTTCTTCACCAGTCACTGCCACCTCATGACAGCCTCTGGCTCTGCTTTGGACCAAGTGTCCCAGCGGTTAGGCACAGGCTGTGGGTAAGATAAACTATGAAAGCCAGGAGGGCACCCTCCATACTTACCGAAGTTCTCTGAGGGATCACTCTCTCTCCCAAGACATTTATTCATCACAAAGGGAAAAACAGTAACTCTGCGGCAGAAAAACATGGCAAATACCACTGAACTAATTAATCAAAGTTAGCATCACCAGTTATTAGACATATTAACTTCATGTACTTCCTGATATGACAAACTCAGAAGTGCACATTACTTCTGAGGTATCCATGCCAAAAATGCTTACCACAATCTAAGCACGAGAAAACCAGTTCAAATCAAGAAATATTCAATAAAAACTGAAGATTTGAAGTTGTTCAAATGCTCTTCAACAGGTGAATGCTTAAATAAAGTGGGGTCCATCAAACCATGGAATACCCACCAAGAAGAATGAATGAACAACTGATAAATGGCAACAACTTGAATGGATCTCAAGGGAATTATGCTTACTGAGGGGGGGAAAATCTCCAGAGGTCCCACACTGTAAGATGCTATTTATATGCCACTCTTGAAAAGACAAAACTAGATTCGTGGTTGCCAGGGGTTAGGAAGCAGGCGAGGAAGGGAGGTAACTGTGGCTCCTTCTTTGTGTACCATGAGGGATATTTGTGGTGGAACTGTCCTTTGGTGGTAGTCACACAAATCCACATGTGATAAAATTGCATAGAAACACACACACACACACACACACACACAGAGAGAGAGAGAGAGAGAGAGAGAGAGAGAGAGAGAGAGAGAGAGAGAGGAGTCCATATAAAACTGGGGAAATCTGCCTAACCAGTTTGGCTCAGTGGATAGAGTGCTGGCCCATGGACTGAAGGGGCCCGGGTTTGATTCTGGTCAAAGGCATATATTTTGGTTTTGGGTTTGATCCCCAGTAGGGGGCATGCAATGGAAGGATCTTTCTCTGTCATCAATGTTGCTAACTCTCTATCCTCTCCCTTCCTCTCTATAAAATCAATAAAATATATTTTAAAACACACACACACACACACACACACACACACACACACACTGGTGAAATCCATGAATTTTTATCAACATCAGGTTCCCAATCATGATTCTGTGCTACAGTTATGTAAGATGTTGCCATGGAAGGAAATCGGGTGAAGTATATAGAGACTTCTGTGCATAATTTCCTATTATTGCATGCCAATCTACAGTTATCTACTAAAAATAAGAAGTTTCTTAAAAATATGTTAAGGTTGCAAAGGTCAAGGAAAGATTTAGAAACAACCCTAGGTTAGAAGAGACTAAGAAATCATACAACTAGCTGAAACCGGTTTGGCTCAGTGGATAGAGCGTCGGCCTGTGGACTGAAGGGTCTCAGGTTCAATTCCAGTCAAGGGCATATACCTTGGTTGCGGGCACATCCCCATAGGGGATGTGCAGGAGGCAGCTGATCGATGTTTCTCTCTCATTGATGTTTCTACTCTCTATCCCTCTCCCTTCTTCTCTGTAAAAAAAATCAATAATATATATCTATATTTTAAAAAAGAAGTCATACAACTAGATGCAATAAGGAAATGAATGGAATACTGAGCCAGAAGAAAGGACTTTAGTGGGATAAAGTTTATAATTGGGTTCATATATAAGTTCATTTCTTAGTTTTGATCAATGTGGTATCTATAATAATAAAATATGCTAATTAGACTGGACAGATATCCTTCCAGGCATCATTCCAGACATTCTTCCAGATGAAGCCAGGGCCAGAGTGAAGCCTGGGTCCTGGGTGCCTGCTGGTAGCTAGAGGGAAGCACGGATCCTGGGTGCAGGATGGAAGCTGATGCCAGCAGCCGAAGGAAGGCAGGCCTACTCTTGCATGAATTGTGCATCGGGCCTCTAGCAACATTAGGGGAGCTAGGTGAAAGGAACCTGTGTACTATTTTTGCAACTTTTTCTACACATTTAAAATAAATTCTAAATTTTTTAATAATTTTAAATTTTTAAATAAATTAACTTCAGCCATTCTATAAGGAAAAGTTCCTCTTATCCTAACTAGTCAGAAATTTGATAAACTACCTTTTAAACTTAAATTGGAAAGCTAGAAAATTAGAGTAAGCAAAGTAAAAACCCAAGGGGGCATGTGTGATTTCTTAATCTTCCTACCTATAGCTTTCTTCAAGTTTAGGACCCTGTCTAGCAGCTATAATATAAACACCGAGAGTTGAAATATCACATCGATCCTCCTTTTCTACTCAAGGAGGCTCTATGACTCACTCTATTGGATTTGCCTGATCTGAGACTTGTTTCTTAAAGATCTCTGTCCACAGATGGCTGTCATGTGAACAAGCCATCTCCAGCTCCCTTCACCCGCTCTCTATGGTGGAGACCAGACCTCGACTTCCGGCTGCTTTGACTGGTTCCAAAGATCCCATCCAGGCTGTCTCAGGTCTAGAGGAATGACCTAGCATAATGCAACTTGTTTTGCAACACGATTGGTTGACATGAGATAGATTTCTCATCATGATGTCAGCATCACACTTTCAAGGGCAGGGAATTCAAAAGAGACAACCAGCTCGCACCCAGCACCATGCACTGCACAGGCGTGTTCTCTGGGCTCGGCTTCCACCATCTTCTTAGGTTGAGTCATCTACCATCCAGGTTTTGTTATGTGTGGACTTTTTTTTCTTCCTCTAAATAAGTATTTTTCCAAGCATGGAATTCGGAGGAGAGGTCACTTCTTCTGCATGGGAATCGGTCTGCTTTCTTTTTATGGTCATTTCTATATCCAGAAGGTCCCAGGTCCAGTACACCATAAGACGTTCCGGTAAAGCTCCCTGAGCAAGCGCCCCATGTCCCCTGGCTGTCTTGTCAAGTCAGATGTCAGCCAGAGGCCACTCCCTTCAGTCCCCTTCAGTCCCTGGCTTTTCTGCTCAAGCAGAAAAGTACCTCCTTGAGGTTCTCCTTTGGGTTATCTGTGCTGCTCTGGTCCAAGGCTGGGCTGGTCTGCTTTCCATCCATCTAGCCGCAGAGGTTACAGCGGGATGGACAGAAGTTTGGACACAGCAGCCTGGGAAAACTTCTCCTATAAACCTGACTTGATACATCTGTCCTGCTGGCAGCCCGAGGCCCACCAGGCATCCAGCTGGCTCTTCGCCTCTTCCAAGAGGCTCACTCCAACGACGAGCTCCCTAACATCCTTCACTCTGGCAGAAGCAAGCGTCCTGCTCCACACAGCCCAGTGGGCGAGGCATAGATCATGGGGCTCAGATCGCCGCGAGCAGTCTCCCACCCCGGCAGGTGCATGGGGAGATCCAGACACGGAGCAGTGAAAGTAAGACGGGAGGACCAGGCTGTGCCAGCCCTTACTGTTTCAGAACAACATTCTCCTAGAAACCAACAACAAAACCGCCACTTCCATCTGTTGGGTTCTGCTGGGTGAGCGCGCAGGGCATAAAGCTGTCCCACGTGTCCAGACTCCTGAGTCAATATGTTGCTTATGACACAGGAGGTCAACCTAGAACTTCAGGTACTCCAAAGTGGCCTGGCGCCAAGGATGGTGAAGAGCGTCTGTCCCTGCCCCCAAGCCTCACTGGCATGAACCCCTCCCCTGCTAGAGCGTTAAGGAAACCCAGCACACTGATACCTCAGGGTGTGTGGCTGCCCAGGGCTCTGGCCACGAGGGACACAGTCCAGGGCAGAGGAGGTTAGGGATGCTATTTCGGGCCTCATCAAGGGTCTCCTGTCACTTTGGTGAGGTTACTCGGCTCAGAGGGTTTCCAGGCCCCCTCATCCCGCTGGCAGGCTGCGGGTGCTCGTGGGGAGCTGGCTAATGACTATCACATGGCTGGATTAGATCCCCCACCCACCGAGGGACTCCTGCACACTTCCACCACGGCCTGAGGTGCAAAGCAGCACCAGGAGGGGGCCAGCCACTGGATGCTCACCCATCCCCACTGCACCTCCCGGTGCCTCAGAAGGCCCTTGAAGGAGAGAGGGAAAGGGGCGGGGGGCGGCTGCCACGGGCCTTGTAGGTGGGGGAAATCATCCCTGGAACTCTGTGACATTTTCTTTCTGTTTATTCTTTATATTTTAATGGCATTCTGTGGTCCAGACTTGGTTTGCCTCTGTGCTCTCAGAGTCAGTTCAAGTACAAAGGGGGAAAAAAAGAGAAAGTAGTGGGAAAAATTAGATTCTTGATTTGTGTCCAGATGGTACTGGACGAAAATAGACTCAGAGATTCTCACTGCAAACTCGCCTCTGGTATGACGCTCCCCTCCCTTCATTTAAGGTCTTCTTGGTAGAAGAGGGAACGGGATGGGAAAAACACTGGGAACGTTCATTTTTCCCTTTCCCAGCCGCGTCTTTAGAGGCCTGCCCGGGTTCCAGCGAGGACTGGTGAGGAACAGTAGGAGGCCCCTGCCAGGGGCCTGGGACGATGAGATTACAACCCACTGGCAGAGACCCCTGGGAGGGCAGGTGGCCTGGCCTGCAGGCAGGATGGACCGGTGCGCCCTACAGCGTGTGCCATTAGGGGAAGTGTGGCAGCAGGGGGCATGGCCATGAGGGAACCGGCCTTCCTGCCCGAATCACAGTGCAGATACCAGGCACAGCCTGGGCCGGGTCCACACCTGCAGGAAGCATGTTTCAGATATGCGCATTCTCTCTCACTTCAGGGGAGACTCCCAAGGGCCTGGTGCCTCTGGAAAGCCAGCTAGAAAGTGGGGGCACACAGTCCTCTTAGAAGACAGCATGGGGAGCCCCGAGGGCGTCCACCTGTCAGAAACAGAAAACCTCCCAGATTGAAAGGTTCCTCTCCGATACCACAGGCATGAGCTTGACTACAAAACCAACGTGAGCCCAGGCCCCACCCTGCCCAGCGAGAAGCCACACCCTGTAGTCTCTCATCCCCGTTTTCTCCCCATCACTGCTTTGATGGTCAGTGGGGACACCCCTAGTGTCCACAGCTGCCACACAGGGCAGGCGTCCTCAAGTCCAGGACCTCCTCTCTGACAGGTGGCCAATGAGTAGTGGCCAGGAGGAAGGTGCTTTTTAAAATAATGCACCTTTCTCACCATCGGGTTTCCTTCCCAATGTTTAAACTGCCTTGGAAGACAAGCAGAGGGCCAGGGAATCATCCTTGGTTCTGGGTGTCAGGGCTGGGCAAGGGAGAAGCCACAGGGATCTCAGACACAAGGACCAGGCAGATGCCAGAACGAAGAACGGGCAGATCGTCCAAGGAAAACACCCACCTGAAGGCCAGGTGGCAAGGTGGGTCAGAGCCCAGCCCCAGGCAGACAGCATGAGAGAAGCACGAGCCAATCATCTCCTTGAGAACTGGGATTCAGACATGGGACCTCTCTCTAGTGTTCCCAAGACCACCTCTGGGTTCCGCTCTGATGCCTTTCAGAGCTGTAGGGCTTGAACTAAGATCTTTTAACTTCCCAAACCCTATTCACTTATGTGTTGGGTATTTTCTTAACTTCAAGTAACATTAAGGAAAATCTTCTTGTGTGGCAAATAGGTTCAAACAGAGACTGATAATATTTTATATTTTATTATGCTTTATACTTCACAAAGCACTTTCCTATTTCTTCCCTCATGTGGGCCTCATTATTATTCTTTGAGACAGAAAGGAAAGGACTGGACTCCACAGACCATTTGAAACACACTGTAACCTAAGCATTTAATATGCTGCCTGGTACAGAGTAGATACTCAACTAAATATTTTTTTAATAAAGGGATGGCTAGATGGGCGGGTGGATAGGTGGATTTGCCTCAGTTTTCAAGAGGGATTCAATTCCCAATTCCACTTATGAATGTATGGTTTTGTCTAAGTCTCTAAGCCTTATTTTCCTCATCTATCAAATAGCAATGAGACTGTTCTTGCTACTGCAATAGAAAATAAAGAGACATGGGCTAACTCAGTGTCATAGTGACTGAGAATAGAACCAGGGCCTCCTGAATCCTAGTCCAGTGTTTGTCTCATTGTACTGTGGTGGAGGGAGAACGAAATTGTTGTATGTTTATCTATCAGATGCTGTTTTAGAAACTGAAGTCCTCATAAAAGCTCTATAGGTTAAGTATTATTATAATAAAAGCTCTATAGGGTATTATTATAATAAAAGCTCTATAGGATAAGTACTGTTATCCCCAGTTTACAGAGAAATTAAGGGACTTGTCAGTCTCCACAGTGGAGATGAGATTGAAGCCCAGATCAATCTGACTTGACTGTCCCATTTCCTCACCACTTGCCACATTTTCTTTCTGGCTCACCCCACGTCCACGGTTGGAGGCCTCCCAGGTTCCCCATCTACCCTGAAAACAAGACCGGCAGAGGCTTCCAGAGATGCCAGTACCGCAGTGAAGCAGCCCCGTTTTAATTACTGAGCAGAATAGACAATCAGCAGCGCTGCAATCTTTTGGCCCAAAACATGGCTGCCCACGGCCCCAGCCTAGATCCTGAAGCCACTCTCGGGTTGCCCGGATATTTTATTCCAGACAGTCTGGAAAACAGCAGGGCAATGGGAACCTTTTGAAACTGGTTCCATGGAACCATTTATGGCCCAACATAAACTCACAGCACATGAAGATTTATTGTGGAAGTCACAGTGTAGGGAAATCTGGAGGAAAATGAAAACAGAGCTTCGTTTAAATCTTTTCATATACTTTCTATTGGAGTAATTGGTTGAATTCACTGCCAGCCAGGAAGCCGGTACACGAAGCAAGTTAGGATCCAAAACTCTGGTTCGGAATGTTCCAATATGGGGCACACCTGTGCTCAGAAGGTGGCGGGGAAGAAAACTGAGGTGGAGGAGAAAGAAATAGTTTCAATCGTAGAACAAATGGAAACTCTCAATATGTCTGTCTCCAAGATGTATTTTGCTATCAGTTAAAGCTTAGCTACAAGTGACAAAGAACTCAGGCTAGATTAGTCTAAAGCAACATATTAATTTATAGGTCCTCATTACCCACAAGCCTCGAGGCAGGTTATTATACATAAAGGTTTGTCTCCACCCCAAATCCTTATTGTGATGGTATTGAGAGGTGGGGACGGTGGGGCTAATTAGGTTAGGCTGAGGTCATGAGGGTGGATCCTCGTGACAGGATCAGTGACCTTATAAAAGGAGATCGACCCTAGCTGGTTTGGCTCAGTGGACAGGGCACTGGCCTTTGGCCTGGGGAATCCCGGGCTCAATTCCGGTTGGGGGCACATGCCTGGGGGGCATGCAGGGGACAGCTGATCAATGATTTTTCTCTCATTATTGATGTTTCTCTTTCTCCCAATCCATTCCTCTCTGAAATCAATAAAAACATATTTTAAAAAAGGAGACCAGAACTCTCATTTTCTCTCTCTTTCTCTCTTTCTCGCTCTCACTCTCTCTCCCTCTCCCTCTCTGTCATTTGAGGATATAAAGACAGCCATATCCAAGCCGGAAGAGAGCTCTCACCACAACCCAACCATGCTGGGAGACACAGTTTGTTTAAGCCACCAGCCCATGGCATTTTGTTAGAGCAGTACAAGCTGGTGAAGGCATAGGTCTAGCTTTGGGCATGGCTGGCTAGAGGGGTACAGAGCTGGCATTATTATCTTTTTATTTTCCTCTCCTTCCTCTTATACAGCTCCATTCTCAGAAAAGTTCATGCCACAGTGAAACAAAAATGGCTCCCAGGTTCAAGTTGGAAGCCAGCCTAGATGGGGGCTTCTCCATCCATCCCAGAATTCCCAGCAAAATCCCATTCGATCTCCCTGGCTTTGATGGGGCCCTACGCCCATTCCTGAACCAACCTCTGTGGTCAGAGAATGTGACGTGCTGATTGCATTCAGTCTAGGCCACATGCTTCACCCTGATGCCAGGGTCATGGCCCCTCGCAGAGAACACAAAAAGAATCGGGGAGGGGCGGGGACTGGATGCTGAAGACACAAAGAGCACACCCTCCTCCAAGTTAGTGGAGCCCGACTAGGGGCTGGGCTAGGTCTCAGAAACAAGTGCTAGGACAAGAGAAGAGGGACACGGCAAGGGACAGATACATACCAGCACACAAAAGGCTGACTTGTCTCAACCTTGTACACTGAGTTTATGATTAAGTTTATGTTTTCTGAGTGTGTGTATTTTATCTTTATTATTGAGAGTATTGCAAATGTCCTCTCTTGCTTCCCCCACTTTGCCCCGAAACATCAACCAGAAAGAATATATGCACCCCTATGCTCATAGCAGCATTATTTGCAATAGCTAAGATCTGGAATAAGCCGTAAAATGTTTTATCCCAAATAATAAGTTGAAAGGTGGAGCTCGCTAAGGTGGAAGCTCAGACCTTATGTAATTTAAGCTGCAAAAGTCAGTTCGTGGGATTCTGCAAAAGGGTTGCTTTATCCTATAGAAATGTTTTCTATTTAAATAAGTACTGTGGTGCCTTACTTTCCACGGCTCACTGATTCCTGAAATAAACTCAACGTGAGACCAATGGATTGTGTTTCCAAATGCGGGCGCTCAGGGCATTGCCAAATCCACGGTGTGAAAAATCTCCCTTGTTTTCTTTATAAGTTTGGGTTTTGGCCTATTGGCTTTTTGTAGAGTGAGGCCTAGGTAGTATCCTTAACACACACACACACACACACACACACACACACGCATGCGCTACTCCAAAATCCACAGACCACACAGCAGTATCTGCAGAAAGAGCTTCACAATCCCTGCTCACCGCCCCCCCACCCCCACAGTTGTTTTCCATGAGTCCATCCTTGCGGGGCTACATCTCAAAATCCACTCCCCCTGGCTGTGTTCCTCCCTGGACAACAACGCATTCCACAAACAAATGGCCCTTCACTGACTTGACAGCAGAAAGACTCCAGAAGC
>JAAGEH010000027.1:3124459-3326496 GCA_011751065.1 Lasiurus cinereus
CACATGACTTGCTCAGTCAACAAAATGGGAGCAGAGATGATGTGGTCACTTTCAAGCAGAAACTTTAAGCAAGAAACCAGCTTTGCTGGGGTAAGCCACTGAAATATTGGTGCTGTTTGTCATCTCAGCCCAACCTTGCCCAAACTGACTGATACAGATTCCAAGACAGGCTTTTTTTGGAAAGAGGAGTTCTGGCAGGACCGTCCTGGCAGCCGCTGGTGTTCAGAATAGACCCAAAGTAGAAAGCAGAGAAAGCAATTAAGGAAGGATTGCTTTGATCGAGGTGAGAGACTTAAGATGATGGTCTATTGATCACCAGTAATACTAGAGGTAATGAAAAGTGGTCAGATTCTGGATACATTCAGTTGAACCACTAGCATTTGCTAATGAATTGGGTACTGGATGGAACAGAAAGAAATTGAAGATGAAACCGAGGTTTTTTGATGTGGGCAACCAGAAGTTTTGAAAGAGCTGTACAGCCTTCCAAACCTCCCGCCACCATGCAGGATCCACACACTTCCAAAACAGAACTAAATTTTTTATACGGCAGGCAGAATGCCTGAACTTTCACCATGGAAGTCATTCCTCTTGGAGAATCCATGCCCTCTTCTCAAGGAGCTTATTTCTCAATGGAAATGCCCACTATAGAGGTCACTTACTGTGGATTGAACTTACAACGCAAAGATACCCTGGAGCCCTTAATGGTATGGCTCAGCGGTTGAGTGATGACCCAGAAACCAAGAGGTCACTGGTTCAATTCCTAGGCAGGTTGTGGGCTTGATCCCCAGGAGGAGGCAGGAAGGAGGCAGCCAATCAATGATGTTTCTCTCTCATGGATGTTTTTATCGCTCTATCCCTCTCTCTCTCAAAATCAATGCGAATGTTTAAAAAACAAACACCTCCTTGAAATCACTTAGTCCAAGCCTCCTGTTTCATTTAAGAAGCTAAGGTCCAGAGGGGTAAGCGATCTTGCCTGAGGTCATGTAGGAAATAAGAGTTGAGCTGATATCCAAAGAGGACTCCTGCCTCCCAGTGCATCGCTCTCTCCCCTGGCTCTGGTCCAGCCTGGGCATGGGGCTCCTGGCTGCGCTCTGGCCTTGGAGGGGGTGCAGGGAAGAAAGGGAGCAATTGTAAAAGGGGCATTGTCTCCTTCAGCGTTTTGCATGGACCAGTCCTGAGCAGGACTCGAGTCCATCTTCCTTCAAGGTTGCAAATCCTTCCATCATATTAACCTTGGCTTTGCTTGTCCTAAACCCAAAAAACCAAACCCGAGAAGAAAAATTATTTTTAAAAGTGAATAAAATGCAGTTCTACACTGTGTGTGTGTGTGGGGGGGAGGTGGGTGGCATGGGGCATTACCTCTGGAACGTAGTTTCTTCGAATGAAACAGGAGGCTTGGAGTGTTTTGCTTTTTAAATATTTGTAATTGGTTTTTAAAGAGAGAGGAAAGGCCAGGGATAGAGAGAATGTGCCCCCTCCATCTTCTCTGGCGTCCTCCTGCCTGCCAGCTTTGTGCCACTCTCTTGCACAGCGTTCTGCAAGTGGCTTCCCATGGCTTGGGCACAGCTAAAAGCAGCCAGGGCCGGCACGCCTCCCCGCAGCCTGGCACACTGGCCCCTCGCATGCCAACTAGAACCGTTTGTATTATGCATTTTTGTGTCATGCTTCAAATCTACCAGCGCCTAACTATCATTTTATTGGATTTTTATTATTAGTTGTACCTTTTAAAACAGCTATTTGAAACCTTTCACACTGAACCCCTCTGTGGTTTCTGCAAATTTTCGACAATGCCCATGTTTAGGGACTTTTTTCTTAGTCCTTTACTCTGGGGTCCAGGAAAGCCACGCTGCCTTTTTCGGTCATTGGGGACTAGACCTTCCCCGTGAGAGGCAGAGGCAAGAGGCAATAGGAGGTGCAGACCTGAGTCTCCTCTTCTAAGAAGCAGGTAGTGCATGACCTGAAGAGAAAAGCATTGCAGAAGAGATTCACAGTCTCAGAGTCCAACTAGCAGCCCAGAGCCAGGCAGCCGAGGGACCGTGTGTCATGTTTACTAGGCCGCAGTATCGGAAAAATGTGCAGGATGAACCGAAATGGTGTCGGCTTTTCCTTCTGAAGTTTAAGTGAATATTTGCATTATATAAAAGTGCCGAAAAGTATATCAAAGCCTATAAAAATGCTAACTAAGACGGATGATTTTGCTTTCACTGGAAAAGAAATGTCCCCATAAAAAGGCATAATCTGTGCCTCGTCCCTCCGCTGAGAGATCGGTAAGTACTGTCCTCCCTGTCCTGGGGAAACCTCCCTTCCTCCCGCTGCAGACGGAGCCTGTCTTTCCTTGCGCACGTGCGAGGAACCTGGGACGCCCCCTAACGCCACACCTCGAACAATGCGACATGGTGCGCTGCTTCCGACACATGGCCTGTTTCGTGGGTTAACTTCTAAGTTCCATTAATGACAACGCCAGCTGGGCTACCTGCAGTCTTTACCTCCCTCTACACCTTCCTTCCACCCTCACAGGTCCCAGCTATTATAAAAGAACAGTGCTTACATTTCATTATAACAAAGATTTCCCTGGAACAAATATCCTAAACGATGGCTTAGAACAGTGGTCGGCAAACTGCGGCTCACGAGCCACATGTAGCTCTTTGGCCCCTTGAGTGAAGCTAAGGTCCAGAGGGGTAAGCGATCTTGCCTGAGGTCATGTAGGAAATAAGAGTTGGTATCCTCTTTGGATACCACGGCCCGAGCAAGCCTATTTTGAAGAAGTGGCTTTAGAAGAATGTTAAGTTTAAACAATTTGGCTCTCAAAAGAAATTTCAATCGTTGTACTGGTAATAGTTGGCTCTGTTGACTGGTGAGTTCACTGGCTTAGAATAACTGTACGTGATTCAGTGCCATGACCATGAGGGAAGACAGATTCTGCCAGGTGCTGTAGGGGCTCAGATCTGCCGATGCAGTGATGGAAGGAGCCCCAGAGCTGGTCTCACGGGAACCGATGTTGGAAATGACAAAATCCCAACACAACAGAAGAACTGTAGTTGGGGGTCTAACCTAGAATTCCAAGTCGGAATGCTGGTCTCGCCTGCTGGGAATTTCATTTCATTTTGTGTTTTTCATTTCTGCAGCTCAGGTCAGGGGCCAGATGGCTCCTAGGTCCCACCACAGGGAGAACAGTCCTTCAACAATCTCCTTTTCTCCTTGACAGCGCAGACTCACGTCCAAGGCCTCCTGGTCACCTTCATCATGCCAATCGTGTCTGACACGGAGACCGAAAGTGACACCGCCGGCTGGATGAGGGCGTCCTTGCCCCACAGCCACACCAGGTGCCGAGTTTCAGCCAGCTCTTGGCCCACCTGAGGACACTCGTTGTGAAGTTGCTCTTTAATTCATCTCGGCCCAGTGGGGTGACCTCAAAGACAGGAGTTTTTCTTCTGGAGCCTCTGGTGCAGGCATTTTTTCCCCTCGCCGCAAAATGTTTTTCTTTTTTTAAAAAATGAACTTGTTGCTCCAACTGGCTTGGTCTCTGGCTCTGGGTCCAGAATGAGGGTAATGGTGAAGTTGAAATGTGTTTCTGGATTCTGCGGTTTCAAAGCAGTGACGCTTTCCAAGCCAGGGTGGGCCCTGAACAAACTGTCAGGCTGGCTGGTCGGCCCCTCCCCCAGCTTGAGCCGAGCAGGAGGAGGTGCGTCCATCCTGATCCCGGTACAGAGCGCTCACTGTGTGCCCAGAAACATCCCAGAGTGCTTCGCCTGCGCGGTCTCGGTTTACCCTCTCCATGTTTCCCGGTGCACCCCCGCTGGGGATCTGCCTCCTCTCAGGTATCTGATGCTCAGAGAGGGTAAGTAACTAGTCCAAGGTCACACAGATGGTGACAGGATGCAGGACCACAGGATAAAAGAAATGTGAAGGCCACACACAGGCCCAATCTCTACACCTCGACAGTCACGTTCTTTATGCTACACAATGCAAAGGCATGCTGCTTTCTAAAAAAGGCAAAGAAGAACGTTTCTTGGAAAAATATATAACTTGGCTTCCGCCAAGGGATTTCCAGTCCTCCCAGGACCTCATATAAGCCCGAGACTCACTTCCTTCCTTGCTGGAGGGGTTGGCATTGGGGGGCAGCAGGGCGGACACCTGCTCGGTGGCCAGGGCGGCCTGTCAGAAACATGCCTTCCCTGATGCACATCTTTCTTAACGGAGATAGCATTTTGAAAGTAAAATTGTACCCGGTGTGGAATAAGCAGGACAACCAAGGCTGTGATTAATCTGCCAGAGTCTGTAAATGTGATGCTAAGAGGAAGAAATACACTCCTGCTGAGGAGCAAAGCCATCTCAGCACACGGACCACCGCTACAATCAGCCTGCCAGGAACGGGCCTCCATCCGGAGCAGCGCTGCAGGCGCAGAGTGAGGGGGAAAGGGGCTGAGGACAGTCCAGCCCCAGAGGATCTGGGGGCCTGGACAAGCCTGCTGCTTTGCAGCCTTGTCTCCTGTGGTCCCCAAGCACCTGCCGGTCCCTATCTCTTTCACCTGTGACATCAGCCACGCACTGCTACAACCCCTCTGGCTCATCCCTGGGGCAGCAACAGGCTGCGCAGGCTCAGGAGGAGCTGAGGACCGGCCCTCGTGGGAGAGCAGGGAGAACCACAGAGGTGTCTGAAGACCTGATCTGCGCTGTCCACCTGGTGGCCATGGGGTCACTGGAGGCCTTTTGGGGACAGCGTTCGAGGAGTCTAACTTGGAGGCTCACCGCTCTTGGGTTGGGAGAGTGGAGGACAGACTCTAATCATCCAGCTCCTGGGGTCTCAGCACCTGCCTCCTGGAGCTTGGGTGTCTCACCCTCCTTTCCACGCCGAACTCACCAAAATCACTATTTTCTGTTTTTGTTCTGGGCCTGGCATACAGGGTGGGGCAAAAGTAGGTTTACAGTGATGAGTATGCGGAACACAATTTATTCTTGTACTATTAGTTAGGAATTATTGTATTATTTCCCATATGAACAACTCTAAATCTCCTGTTGCCGCACCCTGTGTAAAGTACACTACATAAACACTTATTAAACAGTTCCATAAATAATGTCAGATGGAGGGAACAGCTTGAACTAAGGCGCGCACCTTATTAGAATTTAAGTTGCATGTGGCTACAGGCAATTTCGTTCACTTGCTGAATCCCCAGGTGCTCAAACTTATTTATTTAATACAATGAGTAATATGACTGTAAGTAATCATAGTTATTATTTATCAACAAGGACACATTTTTCTCCCACGGCCACCAAACCAGAGAGGACAGATAGGGTAGGGGAGCTACACCTTCCCCCCTCCAAGCTGGTAGCTTTCCTGGGCTGCGATGCCCCTGCTGGAGAAGAGCTGAACTGCCCTGGGCCTAAGGAGATAGGACCCTTTTCAGGGATGAGATCCACAGACTGCTAAGACCAAGGTCAGAGTCGGAGCTGAGGGTGCAATCACCTTAGGAGGAATCTCCGGGAAGACTGAGAGGGAGAAGAATGCAGACTGAGCCACAGAAATTGACGGAAAACTGCTCCCTGCAGGCCGTCCTCGGGGAGGAAGCTGAGGGCTGGCAAAGTCTCGCTGAGCTTGGCTGTAAGAAGGTTCGGCGTTGAACAGCAAGACCTCCACGGGCACCATCCAAGTCGCTGCCCCGCCATTGGTGGCTGCCAGCCATCTGAGTGGTTTTTGCTGCGTTAGAGACTTGCCCCTCAGGGCTTCAGTTTCCTTAGTTACAAATAAATGGGTGCCACCTATTTACAGGGCAAGTAAAATGCTTGCCCCCAACCCCAAACGGGAGGCACTCAAGAAATGCTGTGATTCTTGTGCTCATTATTACATTGGTGGTCGTGATGTTATTGCAACTGGTGACCTTTCAGAAGGAAGAACCCTTCAGTGGGGAGGGGAGATGAAAAAGATGGGGATCAGATGGCAGGAAGCTGAGGGGACCCAAAGAAATGGTGGGTGCTGAGGAGGTGCGTAGAGCAAGCAGGTGAGAGGTCCAGGGGCTGGGCAGGGGGAGGGCTACTAGTTTCTTTAAGGGGAAGGACAAGTGAATGGGCACGGGTAAAGGGGAGGGAATCTGGAGAGGTGAGAAACGGAAGCTGTCAAAGAAAAGTAGAGCCAGAAGCAGGCAGAGATGAACCTGAGAGGAGAGGGGGGGCTGTGTTCTGCACCCCGCCTGCCTTTGCTCCTTCACCAGCTGCACCCAAGACCGGGTTTGGGGGTCTTTTCATCGCCTCTTCCAAGGAGTGAGGCAGGAAGTGGGCTTGCCTACAAGTCAGGGGGCTCCAGTTCTGGTCTGACTGCGGCCACTCGTACTTGGCGGAGCCCCAGTCCATCCTGAGCTCTTGTGTCCCCCTCCTGGTGGCCGAAATGATTATCTTGGTGAATCTGTAGCCATGTCATCACACTGAGCTGTATAAAATATTTCCTCTTCTGAAGTTTTCCTCCACTCTGATTAGAAGGAAGGAAAAACAATCTTTGCGCTGAAGACGACTTTCAGCAACTGAGACAATATTTCTGTTTCAGACGCACTGCCAGCAGACCCGGTCACAGCGTCCGCACTGGCAGGTCCGGGCTGAGCCTCCCGGCGTGGGACAGAGCCTGAGCACTTGGCCTTGGCTTCTGGAACGAAGCAAGAGCTTTGTGCTGGGCTGAGTGCTGCTGTGGCTTCGGGCTCCGGATCCTCGGAAATAACAATTCCTGTGCTCACCACCCTCTGTCCGCCAAGGAAGCGAATCATCAGCTGCCGGTTATTTTGATAGCCCGGATAAAAAGCTCTTTCGAGAAAATCTTGTTCAGAAAAACATTCTTATCCTCTGCTTGTCTGCACCATTCCCTCTGCCCGCTGCCCTCCCAGCTGCTTCTCCTTCCTACACATGCAGCTGGCCCAAGCGTTCAGGCCCTTCTCTCAGTGGCCCATGGGGGAGAAGGACATTCCTGCATGGGCCCACCATGAACATGGAAGAGGCAAGAGGAGAGACCCCTGGCTGTGGGCTCTGTACCATGCCTGGCTCGTCCGGAACCTGCTGGAAACCAGCCCATTGTGGCTGGGCTGTTTGATGGTCACAGATTGGCTCTGATCATTATTGGATTCACTAAGCATCTACTGAGCACCTACTGTGTGCCAGGTCCTGTGTTAGGACCTGGGGAGACCCTAATATACATGGCCAGGGCCTAATAATTAGCACAAGCTCTCTGAGGACAGGCACCTCAGCCATCTCACAGTGCCTGGCACATAGTAGGCTCTCATAATTAAGCTTTGGAGTCTCTGTTTGTTGCCTACACATTTTTATTTTCATGTTCTTATTTAAGACCCTTAAAATTCAGGGACAGAGACAGAGCTAGTCACGGATGTAAAGGAGCTCTTATGAAGCCAGCATGGCCGTTAGGGTACGATCAGGAATGTGAGGGGTTGGACAGCAAGTGCTCCACAGGCACCATCCAATTCTCTGCCCCGCCATTGGTGGCTGCCAGCCATCTGAGTGGCTTTTGCTGCGTTAGAGACTTACAGTCTTATATTCTGCTGACATCATTCCCACATTTCCTGCTTGTACCCCACATAAAAGAAAACACACAGGTTCCCCAAATCCTTTTGTCCTTCTGGGTGACACCACAAGGACATATCCCAAAGCTCTGCATTCAACAACTGAATTCTCTGTTATCCTAAAATTTTCACCTTCATCCCTAACTTCTCAGACAGCTATCATGGAAGGCTTATGGCTAGTGCTTTCAAACAAGTTTACACGTGATCACTGAATGAATCTGTCCTATTGTCTGGACATTTCTTTATTCGATTGACAATGATAAGTTTCCTAACCAATCACCCTGACTCTGGGACTGCTTCTGCACAGGGTCATTTACGTGGCCCCTGCTACTAGCGCTCACCTCCAAAGGGTGCTCACCCACCAGTCTGCATCGAACAGCTCAGAAGTGGCCGAGCTTTACTGGCAAGGAGCGAGTCCAGACCAAAGCCAAAACTGACTTCCAGTTCTGGGGCGTTCTTCCTACCTCATCCTTCGCAGGCCACGCACAAGTGGGGTGAACTTAGGGCAAAGGTGAAACGAGAAAGAAGTGGCGGGCTCAGACCAATCTGTGTCAAGGGCCTCAGAAGTGCCTAAGAAGAGCCTCACCTTGCTCAAATGCCTTCCCCTGGGACTTACAACAGGAACTCCTATACACACTACATCCGAGTAACAGAGGGTGACCCTGCCTCTCCCTCTCTGCCTCCCTCCCCACATCCCGTTCAGCACACAGTGTGCCAGGGAAGGAGTGAAGACATCTGAGTTCGGCACCAGGAAAAGTGGGCTGTGACTTTGAAAGACCTATGAATCCCCCAGAACACTATTACATCTGGTGAAATATCTGACTTCAGGGATATTTCCGACTTGCCAGTGTGGGGCTGGGGTAGGAGAAGACAGGCTCCGAATCCTTCTAGCGGGTTCTGGTTCTAGGAGCCCCTGCTCCCCAGTCGGAGGAGCGCCCACACCTGCATCTTATGGGGCTCCTCGCTTCTGCCAGGATAACAAGCCTCCCGCACCCAGGATTCTCTCTAGACTGAGGAATAACCAAGCCTAAGGCAGGATGGTAAAGGCCAGGCAGACCCCCAGACACTGGCTGCAGGCTAAGTCGGTGGGGGCGGGGGCAGTCGGGGCAACTCCGCCCACCTACAGCTCCGGGACCCATTGGCCACCTTGGCCAGCACCCCTGCCTGTGCCCCAGAAAACCCCTGGCCGGGCTCAGAGTGCCAGGGCCCTTCGCCCCCCTGCGTTTCCATTTGACCTCTGGGGTTTGAACCCTCCCTGGCTGAGCGGAGCAGCCCTACGGGGAAGGACTGATTGCTAGTCCCCCAGACCATCTACAGCCGGGCCTCTCGGCCCAGCCCAGACAGGTGTGGGGCTCGGGCCGGAGCGATGGAGCCGGGACGGATTTGGAGTGAGGAGGAGTCTGGGAGGAGGGGCTAAGGATTTCAGACAGTGAGTGTAAAAGCTGCTCGGCGCTCCCGCTCGGCAGAGAGCGCCAGGGACGGAGCGAGCGCGCAGGGTGAGTTCGGAGGCTGGAGCGAGCCCCGCCAGGGCGCAGCGCGGGGGCGGGGCGGGCCGGGGGCGGCGGGGCTGGGCTCCCGGGCCGTTCCTCTCGAACGAAGGAGACCTCCGTGCACCCGGAGGCTCCTTAGAAGAGCGTCCCCAGTGGGTGCTGGAGTGCGGGCGTCTCGGCAGGCGGGCGGGCAAGTCGTGGGGAGCTGCGGTCTTTCTGGTGGCGGAGTTCACGGTCCCCCAATGGCCCGAAGTGCGGAGGCCACCGTGGTGCCTGCAGTAGCCGCGTGGCGGTGCCAGGGACTAGCAGCTCCAGGGCGAGAAGGGGACAGCGCGCAAGTGAGGGAGAGCGAATGGGCGGCGTGGCGGGAGGCGAGAGGGATGCGCGGGTGGGCGGGGGAGCGCGCCTGGACCAGAGGAGCGTGGTCTGCACCGGAGGGCGAGTGCACCGAGCGCGGGCTGGGTTGTGCACCGCGTCTGGAAGGTCCCCAGGTAAGGGGCCCAGGGGGGCAGGGCGCGCTGGACCGTGCCAGGAACGGAGCAAGTGCCTGTGGGCTCTTCTGCGCGTAGCTGGAGGGCTGGGATTCCGAGGGAGGGCCCCGAAGCTTGATGGAGGAAGCCCGCGTGCCAAGGGGCCTCCATCCAGCAGCCCCGACCAACGTCGCCAAGGCTCCACCTGGGCGGGCTCCTGGATCACAGGCCTCCCCCTCAGCGGTCTGCTGCCAGGTGTGTGAGAAGCTGGGTCCAGGCAGCAAAGACTGAGAGGACTGGGGCGGGAGGAGGGGGGGTGCAGAGAGCGGCATCTCTCAGCCAACGCAAACAAGAGGCTTTGCGCTGTTCCATTCCGATTTTCCTCATGCTTTTAACAACAACAAAATCCGCTGCAATTCTCATGGAAGGTGTTTTCTGCTCGAACTTTCTCTTCTCTTGTGAAGTGAGATGTGAGGAGAGCTGCTTGCCAGGCTGGTTTTTCCAAGCTGCTCCAGGTTGGAAGTTGTAAGAGGAGGAAGGATAATTTATGGGTGTTCCGTGCATTGACGAGAATCACAGCACAGCCTTTTGGGTGCTGTGGGTATTCAAGAACAACTTAGTGCACGTTCCCAGCTGGAAAGCGAAAACAGTGCTCTCCGGGGTGCCTCTGTCTGTCATCCTGGCGAAAAGGCACTTGATTAATGTCCTGGCTCCGTCCTCTGGGCGCACCCACTGCCCGTGCCAGCCCCTCCTCCCCCACATGTGCCGCCAGCTGCCTTCTGCAGAGTCAGAATCCTGCTGGAGGGCCACCCCCCCCACACCTTATCTGCAGGGTCTTCACACTCTGGAAGCCATCAGTGAAGGCTGTGGGAGGGGAACTCTTTTGCGCCCGAAGCTCTCCCTGTGCAGAGCCGCAGGAGAGAGTGCAGAGAGTCCACCTGAGATCTGGATGGGTCTCTTCTGTGGACTGAGTCGCATGTCAGCCTGGGCACTCCATGATGTGCAGCGTCCCCAGAGGTTTGGGGGAGGGGATGTGAGAGTGGGCTGGGGCATGGACCCACGGAAGAAATGAGTGTTCCCCGTACTTGGGTCCTTGGAGCGGGGTGGGCTAACAGCACCCGTGACCAAACCTCTCCCCCACGCTTCCCCATATTGGCATGCAGGTGAAAAAAGGGCAGCCTCGAAGGGGACAGTGTGAGGAGGCACCAGGTCTCTGGGGCATGGGGACACGTGCTTGAAAGAACTGAGGATTTTATAACCCGCTGCTGGTGCCACGCCTTCTCTGGGCAGCAGCCCAGCCCTCCACAGGATTGGGAAGGGTCCGCTGAGGGCAGGCATCTTCGCACTGTGCCCACAGCCGTTCTCAGACTGAGGGTCTCACCTCCTCCCCTCGCCCTCCCCCTTCTCCTCCCCAGAGCACCAGAGGGCGGAGGGGATGAAGCCTCACACTCCGCTCTCGCGCTCACTCGCATGAAGAAATCTGTGCCTTGGCCAGGAAGGGGGCCCAGCTGCCCACATCAGCAGGGAGAGCAGGGCAGGGAGGGCAGGGCAGGGCTGCAGCCTCGGGGAAGCTGAGAACTGGCACTCCACTTTCAAACGCGAGCAGCGCTTCTCCTGCACATCCCAGGAGCGCCGCTTGCCACGCGGGAGAAACGACACAGGAGACGCGCTTCTCTCCTCCGGACCCGCCATGGAGCCGTCGCGCACGCCAGCCTTGGTGCCACACCCGGCACCAGAGGCCTGGCCATTTGTCTTCTCCCAAAAAGACCTTCCGGAGGCCTCGGGGCCCCGACAGGTAAGTCTTGGAGACCTCTGCTGGCAGCAAACACTTCCTGCTCTCCGGAGGCAGTGCAGGCTTGCCGGGGAGTCACTTAAAAATGCCTGGACGTCTCTGAGCAGACAACCCATGTTCCCAGAGGGTCTGTGTTTCGGTGACCGGAGCCTCTGATCTTACAAACCATCGGCTAACCCGTCAGCTCGCAGGCTTAGCGGGTCTGAGAAACCAGCTCCGTGACGGACCAGTTTTCCGGACCAGCAGGCGGTGGTGGCGGGAAGCAAACGCACGGAGATGGAAGATGAAGATGCTTCCCCAGCCCGTTCCCAGGAAACTTGCTTTCTGACAGCGGAGAAACAGCTGACATCCTCATTCCAAAGAGCAGTGAAGCAAGCTGGTCCTCAAGCAGAAGAGCGGCTGGAGAAACCGAGGCGCTGGGGCCCCGGCCTTCGGGTGGATGTGCACCAGGATGTGTCACTGTTTGAGCCGAGGAGGAGACCCTTCAGCCACCAAGTTGGGCCGAGACCAGAATAATGGCGGCACACAATAAAGAAGAGCTTCTGGTGCTCCGTGGTGCTCCCCGTATTCTCCTGTGGGCTGGCTACCGCCCCTGCTTTTGAGATGTCTCTACAGACTGCTGGCCTTCCACACAGGAGGAGTCCTCTTGATATTTCCCTCCCGTGTTTTAGGTAACTTCCTGTGGTTGTTTCCTGAGTTTTTGAAACAGGAGGGAAAGTAGCTTTGTGACCCTGAGCAGGTCTCTAAGCTTCGCGGGCTTCCATTTCCCAGTCTGCAGGACCAGGGCATGGAATTACCAGTGTGTCTCAATGGGGCTAGCGGCAGTTGGGGACAATTCTTGGGTAAATATGACCTATTATACCTAATGCCACATACGGTTAAATTGCTTCTTAAAAGGATAATTTGTTCCCAGTTGAGAACTCCCTTGGAAATTGGCCGAGAGGCCCTTTCTTCCAGGCACCTATTTATCACTGAGAACTGAGCGGTGTTTCAGGCTCTGGGAAGCCACTGGCAGGAATGGGGGTGCTGTCGCCCCTCCAGGCCTTGCCCTTTGCCTTCTGTCAGTGGAGCGTGACTACCAATGACCCACATGAACACAAACCCAAAGGGCCAGGGGCTTTTAGAGCAAGGCGCCCTCGGTCTGTGCTATTTGCTACAGAAACCACGGGCAGACTGTTTGCCCAGGGGCCCACAGCTCCCTCCCCTCCTTCCCTAAGTGGATCACACTGTGGCACCGAGAGGCTCCTCCCCGAAATTAGAGGATGAGGAAGCAGACCCTCCCCAGTGCTGACAGCACTTAACAAGTTAATACAGCAGGCCCACGCTGTGAGGGTAAGTGGGAACCAGTAATGTGACCTTTGAGTGACAAACGGAGGCTAGCCATCCACCCTGGAGGGACGGACGGTGCTAGCGCTGGGCTTCTCCAGGAGGACAGCTCCCTGAGCCTTACCTCCGGCCCAGACTCTCCTGAAGGGCAACAGTCACAACCCTTTGGTTACTCACAGTGCCGAAGGCCAAAAGCAGTGCCTCAGGAGGATATTACAGGGACACCTACTAGCTACTCACCCCCAAGTGGTAGGAGAGAGAAAACTACCAAAGAGGGAGGCTGATAGAGTTTAGAGAGTCAACTTCTAATGAAGTAAAAATAAAAAATAAAAAGCTGGGGAGCCTAATGAGATTCCCAATGAGGAGGAGTCGGCTGATACTGCGGTCTGTCAGGGGGACTAGGAGGTGCTTTTTGAATCGCCCATGAGCTTGGTCAACCCCGTTCACTTGTGGAGCATCTTTTTCTTTCTATGAGCAGCAGCATTAGTCAGTCACCAGGGTTTTCCTGTAAACCCGCCACCGGGCTCAGCAGAGAGTGGGCGATGTTTGGGGAGCACTCATGGCGGCTTCTGCAGGGGCAGAGGGTCTGGCTCTGGACTCCAGGGGAAGGAATGCCCTGAGCTTCACGCAAAAGCCCTGCCACGGGGAGGGAGTTGCAGCCCACCGCGACGGGACCCTTCCCCAGGAACCCCAGAGCACCTGCTGTTTGGTCCAGAGGGGCTGCCGTGCCGTTTTCCTTCGGCTCTTGGGTCAGTAGCCAGGGTTGGGGGTGCGTACCACCTGTCTGCTTGCGGCGGGCTCCTCCAGGGTGAGCGCAGGGGGGCTGCCTGGTGGAAGCCAGGGTGCTTAGCCCAGGTGGGAGGACAGGGAGGCGCTGTCTTAGGCTCTCATTGCTGTGGTTACAGTGACGGGAGGGTTTCATTTGCCCAGTCTGGTGAAATGCCATCACATGTGAGGACCTGAGCTGACCTGGCTCGGAGGTGAACACACCGGGTACCACAATCTTGTGTCAAGTCCCCGCAAAGATGGGAGGTGCCAAGAGAGTCAGGCCCCCTTTGGACTGTTCTTTTGAAGGGAGGAGCGGTCATGCGGGGTGGGAGGCCTAATGGACCAGGTGAGCAGCGTGGAGAGGGGACACCAGGGGACAGAGATGCAGGAGAGTATCTCTTGATCCCAGTTCCTCTTCTGGAAAAGAGATAACAGTAGTACCTTCTCTGCCGGCCTGCAGCGCACAGTAGGGATGCTGCAGGTGGGACTCCAGCCCGGGCCTGGCACACAGTGGGCACTCCATAACAAGCAATCCTTCCCCTCCAGTTCTCCCTCGGCAGGACTGATCTGAGGGGGCCGTTCTTGATGCTTTTTCACTTCGGGTCAGACAGTACCACCTTTGCATTTTTTCAGTCGACAGTTTGACCTTCCCTGCTGGACATTCTCATGTAGATAGAATTTTAACCAAACTCTTCATCTGCGTTTCCTTTGCCTCAGAATGTCCGGGTGAAAGGAGACCCGTGGCCACTCGCCTGCGGTTTCTTTCTGCGGCGGCTTCTCCTCAGACATGTTACGCAACGCTCTCTAAATAAGGCTCTTCTCGAGGAGGGCCATTCGTCCTGGCAGCTTTCAGAGCGTTTGGTTCCTTACCCGCCCAACAGCTCCTGCCCCTCCAACCACTGGTGTCTTTAGGAGGTGCTGTGTCTTATGGGCTTTCCAGGAGAAGGAAGGAGGAGGCTGTGAACTTGTCCACGAGAGCAGGGCATCTGCACTCTCCGGGCCAAGGTCAGGGGCTGAGCAGCTGTTGCTGAACTGCATCTCCCTGTGGTGAAAGTGGGGACCGTCCCACCCTACGGGGGAGGGAGGTCCACCAGCTATCCGGCCACTGGATTGACTTCCCTTCTCCCAATTAGCATCTTTATCACCGTGCTAACTAGGGGAGTCGTGACAAATATAAATCATGATCCTGCCCACGGAGCTTGCTTGGAGCTAAAATTAAATGAGCATCAGGGGTTGTTCGGGTCATGTGAATGAGTAAGGCCCCGGGGCTGGTGGGGTGCAGTAAACTACAAATGGGATGGCCCAGGGAAAGGGGACAGGCCACGTGTCCCCTTTGCTTTGCACAGTTATAAGCCCAGTGTGGCCAGATCTTCCAACCTTTGGAGAAAAGTTAAAACTCTGCGGTTGAAAGTATAATTTCTTCACTTTCAAAATATCCGAGCAGCGCAAACAAAACCTGTCAGCAGGCTTTCTTACCGTGTCGTCTAGAGCAGTATCAGGGGAGCCAGCTGAAGAGGTGCTGATTGTGTGGCCCTAAGACCTCTGAGAAGGGAGAGGTCTGCATGGGGAGGCGCCCTCCAGGAAGGCTTCCTGGGGGAGGGGCCGTCCTGCAGGGGAGTACATTGAATAGAAAGAACCGGCCCCCAATCAGACAGATTTTATCATGTCTAGGACCACATCCGTAACCCCTCTGAGCCTCGGTTTCCTCATCTATAAAAGGGAGTCATAAGGTCAGTCTTGGAGGTCAGGGGTGAGGGGGAGTGAGAAAGCACTGGAAAGCCCCTACTAAGCCTAGAGGCCGATGGAGCAAGTGCCTGAGCGAAACTGCCTTTCCCTGCCCCGAGAAAATGACAGAAGGTGTCTGTGACCTTTCTCCTCTCCGGCCCTCTCCCTGCTCCTCCCGAGGTCTGTGTCCCTGTGCCCACGTGTCAGAAGCCTTGCACCCCTTTCATCTGATCTGGGCCTCAGCAGAAAGACACAGCTCCTCTCAGTAAGAAGGAAAAGTACTCTGGGAGGCTGTATAGACACGCACGGCAAATATTCCAGGAATCCTTAGGAATTAAAAAAAAAATTCGTAACTGGATTTTTGCATGAGGCCATCACAGGAACATGTTTTCTCAATTAGTGTGCACATTGCTCTGCGTGAAGTCACTGTGGCCGCGGCTCCTCGAGGCCGGCGCACGCCGAGCCACCTGATCTGGGCTTCACTTTCCACGGCCTACATCTGATTCAGCCGGGTCTGGCACTGCCCCTCGCGGTCGAAACCACATCAGTCCCCCTCCCTCTCCCAATTCATTAGCTGGGTGGAGGCACACGCACACCCCTGAAAAGCAATCTGATTTCAGATCCTGGGCATGCTCACCCCAAATTGAGAAAGACAGCCCTACTGTTGGTGGCGGGTTGGTCAGTCTCCCGCTGCCCTCGCGTTCTTCTTGCCCTTTGGCATTTAGTGTTCGATGGTGACGTGTGTTGCCCCCTCGGAACAGAGGAGACCTTTAGGTTCTGGAAACAGAGGGAATAGTGGCTTTTGCGAAAGCATGCACCAACCGCCTAAAATATTACTAGTCGGGGCCTGAGATCAGCGATGATGTTTTCTGGAGAGTTTCCTGGACTGACTCTCTTCCAAGTGAGCGTCTCCGTCAGATATTTGTAATTTCTGAGCTGTTTGATTGATGAGGGCCCCTGACCAGAGGGACGGTCCGGAGTGCACAATTAGCAACATGCCTCAGAAGCAGAGATGCTGCCCGCATCCAACAAGATCAAGCAGGGAGTTGAAAACATTTCCAATCGCCTGTCAGAGGCCAGAGGAAAGGAAAATGTTGTTCAAAGACCCATATGGAGATGTGGAATCAATTTACGCATCTCTGTCTCTAAATGAGAGAGCGCAGAGGACCTTTTCCAACAATCAGTGGGTACTGCATGCAGCAAGGGAAAGTATTCATGAGACTTGTTTTAGTTGTGTTTATGTTACACATATACATGTGCAAACTGGATCATGATGGAAATGTATTTTTTCACTGTGATTTGTGCTTAAAAAAAAGAAAGCTTACAAGCTACTGGTACAGATGGCAGCATGGGTTAGAAAAAGGCATAGCTCTGAAAGGGGTGAAGGGCCAGCTCTGTGGCTCCCAGTTGTAGGACCTTGGGTAACAAGTTCTCTAAGCTTCAGTGTATAAGGTCAGAATGATGACCCTTCACGGGGCTGGTGTGTGGAGTCACTGATCAAAGTGTGCACTGTGGCTGGGACTGTGCCTGCCACCCAGGAGGCCCTGAGTCTGTGAGAGCGGCTGTCCTCCCCTCGGTCTTGTCCTCCTCCTTCTCCTCTCTGTCTTCTTTAGGACAACGCAACTTCATCCCAACTGTGACTTCCCCAAACGCTCTCATCCCTGCGGTTTGCTGTTCCTGGCAAACCCAGCCAGAGAACAATAATCATATCTGGTCTTTGTCCCCACCTCCCATGTCATCTTCCTCCCACTTCATTCTTGCAGAGCCATCTTTCTGTGATGCTGGACCCTGGACACGACCGTGATAGCAATTGTCCCAGGGGCACAAGACAGCTTCCTCCCGCCGCTGGAGTGGCAGAGGGGCACTGAAGCCCTTCCTGGCCTGGGACGGGGATAATTGTGTTGGTGCTCCTGTGGGTGCAGTCGCTCTGGGAGGAGCTTCTGTCCCCACAAATCGCATCCCTTCCCCTCAGTATATTTTTGTAAGGACGGCCGGGCTAAGATGCCATTAAAGTGTTGACATTGTCAAATTCTTAAGCGTCCCTGCCCAGAGCAGAGAGCCTAACATTTTCTCACGAGGGAGGCTCAGGCTGCTGCAGCGTCAGGGGCGGGAGGTGGTGTAAGCGTCTCCCCTCCTATAAACAGCTTTAGGCTCCTGATGTGGACACTGGAGCTTGACACCTTCAGGGAAACCAAACCCTAATCTGAGCTCCAGCCCTCACCCCAGCTGCAGCCTGTCACTGACCCCAGGCCTGACCTTCCCTTCCCAGAGGAGGGTGTGCGAAAGAGTGACGCACACCCAGAGCGGGGCCACAAAGGTGACCTGTCTCAATTTTCCTGCGAGCCCCGCTAACACAGCCCCTGCGGGCAGATCAGCAGTGACAATCGGCCGCCTCTTTTTTTTTTGAACAAGGGAGCTTCACCTTCTCCCCTCTTCTGCATTTCCCATGCTCCCCTGGGGCTCATTCCAACTTTCTGCTTGTAAACCTCCCTCCCCCTCCTCACCCCCCAACTGGGCCCCATGCTCCCCACCAGGACTCGGAGAGGATTACTAGTGACATCTCCTCAAATGCTGAATTCCAGTCCAACCAAAGGACGGACGCTCCTCTCTAGGCAGCTAAGGCATCTCTGTTTGAGGTTACCGGCTGGTGGGGCCCGAGGGGAGAAAACAGATTTGTTTCTGGTGTAATTTTCGTCTCTCTGAGTATCCCTTTCTCCTCGCCACCCGCTCAGACCACCATTCCCTGGAACACCGTCCTCAGGCCAGTAACAGTTGCAGCAGGAGAGAGACATTTGTCACATCACACCCAGGCCCCTCCCCTCCATGCAGGGGACTCTATTGAACCTGAGTGGAGCGCAAGCAAACAGCCAAGAGGCTGTTTGCATTCATCACTGTTGCACCTTGGTGGTGTTGGTTTTTTTTTGTGTGTGTGTGTTTGTTTTTTTTTTTGGTTTGTTTTGTTTTGAAGGGAAAGTTTTTCTGTGCCCCAAAGTGGGGGTGAGGGAGTGGGGGTCAGTGTATTTCCACCTTTCCTGAAACTCATAATGACAAATGGAATCAATTGTCCCCGGACATGACACATCACCAAGAATGTCTCCCAGGCATGAAACGAATTACCTTCTTTTCTTCTGGGCTGGAGAGTGTGGTGTCTGCCCTTTGATGGGGAAAGTGTGAACACTTAGCAATGTTTTCCTTTTCCTTTGTGAGGTCACCCAGCAAACCCTGACTCCAGATTTCATGGCCGTGTGTCAGCATCTCTCTCTCTGTGTGTCTTAGAAATGCAAGAAAATATTTGGGGATAAGGCTTTTAAGCATTGTTGTTTTTAATTTTTTCTGGAAAAAAAAAGTGGGCATGTCAGAAAGTGGATGACTTAATAAAGCAACAAATATGTCTCAAAGGTTCTTTTTAAGGCACCTTTATGATTAAGCAAATAAAAAAAGTAATCTTAAAATTTTAAACGTTCAACTCTAGTCATTTCAACTTAATGATTCTGGACAGAATTTGGACTGGCCATGCTTGGGCTTGGGAAAATTCCACAAACCTGTCTGGAGCTTCTTTCTTTTATGGGTTGGGAACGTTGTATGTAAGACAGGATAGCGGTTAAGTCAGGGATGGGTTATTTATTTCGACACAGTGATACTGCAATCCAGGAAAGCAGGGATTTATTTCTGGCTCAGCCTTCTCACTGTGTAATGTGGGCAAGTCACAGAACCCCTCTGAGCCTGTTTCTTCATCTGTAAAATCAGACTAATAATATCGCCCCTGCCCACTGAATTGTCTGCTGCGTTGACTGTGGGTTGAGGGCTGGGGAAACACCTGGGCGGGAGGGAAGAGGGAAGAGGTGAGAGCCCCAGATGAGGAGTCAGACTCCAGCTGCCAATGCTGGACCTTGGTGGCTGAGGGACCTTGACAGTCACTTGCCCTACATGAGCGATCCACACTCCTCCCTGCCCATCCCGGGCAGGACGCCTGTGCTAGGCATTGAGTGGGCCCCTGGCCAAGGACACCGTGGACAGAGTCTGAACGTGGAATCAGACTCCCCAGGTGCCAGGCCCAGGAGTGATAGGGGGTGAGGCACCACAACTCTCTGGTTGTCAGTTTCCTCGGCTATAAAACGGGACTAATAGCACTTGTTTAGTGTCAGGATTAAGCAAGGTGACGTCTGTGAAGTCTTCCAGTGGCTTGGATCCTGGTTTTTGAGTGGTCAGTGATGTTGAACACAAACGAATGCCCACGGAGCTGCCCAATTGTGTGGTGACCTGGCTGAGGACTGTCTAAGGCAGATGGAGTTACAGGGCCAGGATGCCTTGGGGACATGGAGCTCTCCTAATGTCCCTTTCTCACTGGCCTCCTCGGCCACCTCCTTTGCTAGCTTCCTCTTCTCCTGACCTCAAAATAATGGGGTGCCCTGGAGCCGCTCCAGAATCCTTTCTTTTCTTGGATGACTTCATGCTCTCCAGGCATTAAACACAACCTACAATTTCTAGATCTCCATCCGAATGTCCATGGCCACTTGGATATTTAATGGACATCTCAAATGTAGGATTTTTGACCCCCAAACTATTCTTAGTTCAGTCTTAATGACATCATTATTCCCACGGTTGTTCAGACCCCAGATCCAGAAAGCATCCCTGATTCTGCCTTCCTCATCACCTTTCATAGGCAAATCACCCGCAAGTTCTGGGGGCTTCATAAGAAATTCTGAATCCAGTTACTTCTCCCCACCCCACTTCTGCTTTTTAGTCCAAACCAGGGTCCCCTCTCACCCGACGACTCCAGGAACCTCCTCTCGGGTCTCCCTGCCTCCATCCTTGTTGCCTCACAGCCTTTCCACCCAACAGCTGTCAGAGTGCCCTTCTCCAACTGGAAGTCATGTCACGTTATTTCCCAGCTCTCAACCCTCCAGCGGCTTTCCATTACACATAGAAGAAAATCCAAATTTTATCATGGCCTTAGTTCAGTGATTCTTAACTAGGAGTGAATTTCCCCCCCAGGGGACATTTGCAACAGCTGGAGACATTTTTTAGTGTGTGTGTGTGTGTGTGTGTGTGTGTGTGTGTGTGTGTATGAGTGTGTGTATGGGGGTGGGGGACGGTGATACTGGCATCTAATGAGTGGAGTCCAGGAATGCAGCTAAACATTATACAATGCACAGGGCCATAACCCCCCACACATACCCCCGCCAACAAAGAATTGGCTCAAAATACCAGCAGGGTTGAGGTAGAGAAGCCCTGCCTTTGTATGATCTGGCGCCGACTCCCTCTCCAACAGTCTGTATCATGCCTGCCTGCTCTGCGGCAACCACGCTGACCTTCTTGCTATGTCTTCAAGACACTGATCTTGTGACTGTCGCAGGGACTTTGCATATGCTGTTTCCTCTGTTGAGGACACTCCTACCCAAAGATCTGCTTCACCACGAGGTCTGCTCAGATGACCCTCTAATTTGAAAGGTCTATCCCCACCCCCACCAAACCCTGCCACCAATAGACTCTGTTCCCTTAACCCAACTTTATTGATTGCTTAGTACTTCATTCTGTTATTTGGTTTCTCGTGTTAAGAATGAGGGCAGGAACTTCTGTGCTCGCCATGTGCTTCTTCACATAGTGGGAGCTCAGTGAGCGAATGGATTGTTGACCAGTATGGCGCAGACAAAGACTAAGATGTTAGGGAAGGGGATCAGTGGGATGCAGCATAGCGGGGATGGCTTCCTGGAGGAGTCAGGCCATGGATTGGATTGCAAGTTTTGGGAGTCCCTGCCCCTACAGCCAAGCTGGCCCCAAAGCGGAGCAGGGCTCTGGATGTGCAGCCTCCTCTCAAGCATGAGTGTATCTGCGGGGCCGGCCGTCTTGTAGATTAGAGCCAGCTGTGGACTTCAATACTCGGTATAAAGAGCAAAGCTGGAGGACTCGGAGGCCCAAGATGTGTGATTGAGCAGAGGAGCCAGGAAAGAGAGGTGAGTTGGAGGTGGTTCAGTAGAGAGGGAAGGAGGGGTTTGGGAGGGAAGAGCATCCACTTCCAGGGGAGAATCTCTGAGTCAGCTCATCCCAAGGGGCTCACGGTAGTTCCTAGGAAAGGAACTGAGGAGGTCTTTCACCATCATTTTTCAGGGCGGAGGGAGAGATCAGGAGCACGAGGAAGGCCAGGCAGAGACTGTCCTGAATACACATAGTGACCTATATTGAGTTGGGTCTATGTGAGGTAATTAGGAAAGCCATGGTTCTGAGAGACTCTTGATTCCAAACATTCTGATCCAGGGTCAAACATTGGTCCTTTGCTTCAGTTTAAAAAGTGATTCTTGTCATGCCACCTGTGACAATATATAGTTCATGTTCAGCACGTGCCAGGCAGTGAGTGGATATGCAGCCCATCCCAAGTCAGCCCCCAGTGCCACCTACAGAACTGATGTCCAGTTCTCGAGCAAGATTGATGGGGGAGGGGCATAGGCCACGGCTCATTTTTCCAAGGCCTCAGATTTCCAGGGGATGCAGATCATTGAGCCTCTCTTGAGAGGGGAATGCCTGATCCCAGATACACAGGTCTGGTCATCCCTACACCTCCTACAAATGACAAAGGATGGATATTTTAGGGTCTGTCCCTCAGGGCTACCTCGGGACACTTACTCATAACCTTGGTTCATTTTGCTGCCTGGATACTTATGAGGATATGACTATAGGAGACGAGCTGGCCAATAGCTCATTTTATTAGTCTATAAATGTAGATTTAAAGTAATACATCTCAGATGTAGATGGCTTACTCCAACCTACCAAAAATATCATTATGAACATTTACAAGGTCTGAAGGATGATATAATGGCGATGAAATTCAGATGTGGTGGATTACCCTAATGTTTAATTTAGCCTTGACTCAGTCCCTGAAAATATAGATTTTCCCGCAAGTGCCCTCTCCTAGCTGCCGGGGCCCTGGGTGCCTCATAGGGCTGAGGTGATGAGGCTGTCCATCACACAGCCTCAGAAGTCACGTCCCTAGCTGACCATCCCCTCTCTGCTTCCTCGGAGAGCTGCTGGCATGCCCTGTGACTTTCTGTTCACAAAACCTGCCTGCCAACTTGTCACCGGGCCCACTTCGATCATTAGGTCCTCTGCTTGGTTCACAGAAGTTTGATGCTGTCAGACTTCTACTCCATCAAAGTGTGCCCTCTGACCCTTCATTCATAAGCAATGCACAGCTGATAGTGACTCGGCTGTGGCTTATCTCAGTAGCCATTGAATTCGGTCAGAAGGCAGCGGACAACGGAGCAAGCAACAGGCTGGCCTTGGGTCTTCCTTCCTACCGACTGTGAGACTTTAAATACGTTACATAAACGTCCCCCCCGATTCTCAGTTTCCTGAACCGTGAAATCAGAATAATAGTAATACATCCTTACAAAGTACAACCAGGCAGTCCTTGGGTTACGTCGGACTCGACGTACGTCATTTCGTGGTTACTTCGCCATCTCCCATTTATTTATATATATAAAAAGGTTTTGTCATTTTGACGTATGTACCTATGTGCTTATTGTGTTTTATTATTTATTTACCACAAGGAAAGGTCAGGAATTGTTATCTTTCTTTTAATTTTTTTGTACTGTTCCACTTCATTATTGCTGTGTGTGTGCTCCATCAGAGTGACGTGGATGCTTATGTAGGTGGGTTATGGCTTACGGCGAAAATCATGTTACGTTGCACCGTAGGAACGAATCTCCAACGTAAACCAAGGAGCTACTGTAGTGCTTAAATGAGAAAATGCATATAGCAGCATAGTACACCTGGCACATAAAAGTCATTCAACAAATGGCAGCTTCCTCATTATATTAATACAACCTTGGAGTAAACTCTCAAACATCAGTCAATGACTCAAGGGGATGTTTTAGTGCAGTGGTTCACAACCTTCCTAATGCCGAGACCCTTTAATACAGTTCCTCATGTTGTGGTGATCCCCAACCATGAAATTATTTTGTTGCTTCTTCACAACTGTAATTTTGCTACTGTTAATGAATTGTAATGTAAATATCTGTGTTTTCCGATCTTAGCTCTACAGCAACAATTCTCAACCTGTGGGTCGCAACCACAGGTTGCCTAAGACCATGGCAAACACAGATATTTACATTATGATTCATAACAGTAGCAAATTACAGTTATGAAGAAGAAACGAAATAATTTCATGGTTGGGGGTCACCACAACATGAATATTAAAGGGTTGCAGCATCAAAAGGTTGAGAACCACTGTTTTAGAGTGTGAGGTCCTTGTAAAGTGAGAGGAAAGGAAATGGGGGTTAAGACACTGGGAGGAAATCTCTGGACAAGGAAGGCACAGGTTCAATGTCATAGCATCACTGTGATCTACCGCTCATTTGTGGGATAACTCAGTTAAGCCACCTATACGTTGAGGATAATAATAAGGTGGCTGTGGTTATTAAACAGAATAATGCTTATAAAATGGGTAACATTGCACCAGGCAAATAAGCCTCAAAACGTTTAGTGTTCTCGTCATTATTGCTGGCATTGCCACAACCCATCTCCCCCTGCTAGTTCCTCTCCAGCTCCTTCCCCAGGTCAACAGCTTCTGCACAGCCAGGTCCAACCCGGGTTTCTGAGCACCGACCCAGGACTGAGACCGGGACAGCGCTCCCCCACCTCCAGGGTCTGTTCCCGTCGCAAGGCATTCACAGACAGCGCAACCCCCCTTGCACAGATGTCTGGGGTTCTCTCCGCGCCGCCTCCGTGTGGCTTTGCCACATGTAAAAGCCATGTCATGCTTTGCACAGACCAGAGCTCCTTTCCTCTCTCACTGGGGCCTGGAGGTGACTCTCACCTCTCAGAGTGCTCGCAAAAGCGACAAAGCCATGATCTCTGAGATGACCTTATGCTGCACAAGGGAAAGGGGGCCAGAGCTTTGCTCTTGCCGTTGGCCTGGCCAAAAAGAGCTGGACCCGGATAGCAGAGAAACGCCAGAGACCAGAGCCCTCCAGCTCGGCTGGACTCGGGGAGAAGTAATTGCAGGGCTGTCTCCTTTGTGATCAAAGCTACCAAACTTATAAAATGTTCTGAAGCTGTGTCTGCCCATATGTCCCTAAGTAAACACATAAAAATGGAGGAACTTTGGGTCCCACCAACGTTCTTAATTAGAACCAGTTCTGACTGCCGAAGTGAGGTCTGTCTTAAGGCTAACTCTTCCGTGGTTTTTACTGAGTTCTCACTGCACTGGCACTGCCCTGGGCATTAGCTGCGTTTAGGACATTTATGACTTAGACCTGCCTGTGAGGGACCTACAAGCTGATTAGCCCTTTTTACAGTCCATTTTAATTCCAAGAAAGCCGTTAGCCTTTCGGGGACAGAATCACTGGAGTAAATCTAATACCACAGGGTCAGGAGGATTCTTCTATGACCTGGTAGCCTTGGACATAAAAAGGGAATGGAGGCCTTTCATTATAAAATGTTCTTCTCCCCCTTCTGCAGGCTTCCCTCCACCACACGCACACACTCACTTACACACCCTCCCTCGCCCCCCACCCCCGCTACACACACACACATGTAACCACACACAAAAAAATAGAGACATTGCTGAGGCAGCTGCAAATATTCAAAGATCTGATTCAAAGATCAACCATTCTGATTCAAAGATCCATAGAATCCTAGCATCGAGAAAATCATGAGAAATCCTGCATGGGGAAGGTTTTAAATATCTGATGGGCAGGGGAAAATAAAGAATACAAAAAAACTAGTGAGTGAAGTGCCTTCCTAAAATCAGAGTTAGCAGCAAAGTCCAGCTCAGGTATCTTCCTCCCTTCCTCCCTTCCTCCCTTCCTCCCTTTCTCCCTTTCTCCCTTTCTTTCTTTCTACTTTATTCATCAGCTGTGTCTCAAGCATCAACCTTGTGGCAGGAGCTGTGCTAGGCACTGGTAAGACAGGAGGACAAAACCCATATCCAGTTCCCTCCCGCACGGGGCTTGCAGACTGGTCAGGAAGACGGTGACCAAGAACTATGCAAAGGAAGAGGAGGTCCCACTCGGATCAGGGCCTCGAGAGAGCCACACACTGCATGCTGTCTGAGAGGGCATATCAGGCAGGCAGGGAAGGCTTCCTGGAGGAAGGCGTGGTACATCTGAGATCTGAAAGGTCGCCAGGAGGAGAAGATGAGATGCTCCAAAGATAAAGGCAGTCCTCCTCTCTCCTCCCAGGCAATGTTGCAGACAGAGCGGGCTGGAGCAGCTCATGCGGGCTCACTCCTGCTCCACTGGGAACGTCTCATCTCTCCACGCTCAGGAGCTCACACTGGCAGCTGGAAATTGGCCACAGTAGGAGTACTTACACCTCAGAAAGCAGCAGATGCCACAAAGCAGGCTTACTCTCCCTCTCGGCGCCCCTGCCTTTGGAGAGGCAATTACCAACACTACCCAGGCTGCATGTACTTCACCTGCTTCCTAGCTGTGGGCAGCACAGACCCTGCTTTAAGGCCCAGCCGGGTTTCCTGCAGAAACGTGATCAAGCACCTACTCGCAGAAAGGCCCTGTCAGCAAGGGCCTTGGGCTGTTTATCTCAGACCCTGGGCCACCTGGCTTCTCCCAAGATCCAGGACATCCCAGCAAGTTAGTAGCAAGCAACTAAGAAAGAGCCCTTTCTTGGGGTCTTCGTCATCCCTTGCCCTCTAACGATATTTAGCAACCGCCACGCCTGCCCAGTGCTGCGGGCGACACTTGGCCAGGCTGATTCAAGTCAGGCTGTGACCCCTCAGGAATTCGGGGCCTGGCAGAGGCTGCCAGGCTGACACTGTTCTTCCCTAATATAACTCGGCTGCCCAGGGCACAGGAACCAGGGCTGTGAGCCCAGCCGAGGGCACCAGATTAGGAAATGACCCCACGGCCTTTTTCCCCAGTCGGTGTCTCGGCTCAGGAGGCACCAGGTGAATGGCGGGCAGAGCTCACAATACATACGTTTTGATCAAGTTTAAAAACAATGGGTGCCACTGACCTTGCACTCCCACTGAACCCCGGGTCTCTGAAGAGATTTGCCAAGCAAAAAAGTAAGTTTTGAGTTTTTACCAAGACGGGCAGGAAGCAAGGAGGGGTGGGCATCCCAGAGGGAGGGTTTTGCAATGGAAGCATCTTTGTTTCAGGGAGCGTGTGCACAGCTCGCTCTCTCTCTCTCTCTCTCTCTCTCTCTCTCTCTCTCTGTGTGTGTGTGTGTGTGTGTGTGTGTGTGTGTGTGTGGTGTCTGCTGTGCACACAGAATGTTGGGGAACAGTGACTGGACAGGGTACAGGGTATCATGAGGAAGTCAGGCAGGGGGGTGAGATGGGGAATCTTAAAGGCACAGAAGTAGCCATGGAGTCTGGCCGGGAAGAGAAGCTGAGGGCTCTAGATCAACAGACATATTGCTTTCCCTCTGGCCACCTCTCAGCTCCTGGACAGGCGCCGGGACTGTTACTGACCAGGAATAGCTGTCCTGGCTGGACAGGCACCCCTGGGCAATAGAAGGTCAACCACTTATTGGATTTGAACGCTGGGTGACACCAGTCAGTCTTCCCACCAGGCTTCTTGGTGACAGCCAGGCATGAACACACAGGGACTGGTTTAGGGGGTCCCGTGAAACTCCCCGGCATTCTGTGCTCAGGGCATCACTCTAGGCACTGCCACCTGGTGACAGTGAGTCTCCAGGAGGCTTCCCTGAAAGGCGAACCCAGGAGTGATCAGGGTGGCATCACCAGCTTCTCACACCTGGACTGGAATCCACTTCTCAGGGGCTGGGGATGAGTGCGGGGCTGGGGAGAAGGGCTCCCCAAAGGCGTGAGTGCGAGTGGGAGAGGCCACAGGTGGGCTGCGGTGGGGAGGCGGTGCGGTGGAGTGCTTGCTGTTGGCAGGTGCTGTGTGAGTAGAGAGCGGCGGAGACAAAGGAGAGAGGGCCGCCGGGGATCACAGGTGTGGAAAGAGGCTGGCACGGGGTGAGCCACCCACAGCACCACAGACCAAAGCCGGGTGGGCGTAGAGATGGGCCCCCGCTGTCCTGCAGAGATGCTATGTCCCCTCCCTGTTCCTTTGCTGGCACTGCCTGGGAGCCCAGGGTTACCTGCGGACCCTCTGGGCCTGTGCAACCATTCAGGGGCCAGGGCCAGGCCCTGTGGGTCAGTGAGGCGTCCACAGCCAGCTCTGTCCCGTCATCCGGAGGGCACCGTGGGCAGTCAGTCTCCGTGGCGGTGGTACAGGTTGTATCCTGCACAGAGCATCTAGCCGAGAGGGTGAGTCAGGGCCACCCTCCCCCTGGCACAGAGCTGAATCTGCCTGAGAAAAGGGTCTGTTCTGCTCATTCACACAGGGCTCCATGCGGCTCAGCTGCAGCCCAACCCGGGGAGCCCCTAAGGATCCTGGGAGGGAACCCCGAGAGAGGATGGAAAGCCCAGAGGAGAGGAAAGGCAGCACTGTGGGGCCAGAGGAGGGCAGAGGTGGAAGGAGGGCCAGGTGAAGTCTAGTGCTGCCCACTTAACCCGGCCTGCGAGAGCCAGCCCAGGGTTCCCGTTCACTCCGCTGAGATAAACGCATGTGGTCTGGAGATGAAGGGATGTTTTCCTTATTAACATTGAAATAATTGACTTGTTTACGTTCCTGTGTGCATTGTCTAAATATTGTTAAATAAAGTATCTTATTGCCGATAAGTAGCCAGCATGGCAGGGAGCAGGGCCGGCTGCCAGTGGCAGGGCTGTGTTTCCCATTAGACAGGGAGCGCCACTTGCTGCCCCGTCGCTGGACGGGGGTCTGGCTGCGGCTGGGCTGGCTGATGGCTCTTTATCAGTCCCAGGCGAGGAGCGCTGGGAGAACGCGCCCGTTTTTCTCTGTGGTCACATCCCCGAGTCCGTGGGTGACAAACAGTGGCATTGTTTCCGTGAGTGAGTCTTGTTTTCCACATGTGGGCGGAATTCCGGACTTGAGAATTCTGCACCCAGACTGCCATAGATTTCTTTTTTCTCATTGAGACAACACCACTAATCATAACGAACAATGCCAGCCTGGCCTCTCTCTGCTCCAGAAGGCTCTGGGTCAAGAGCTGACCTCTGCGGGGATTGGACAGGGTCCAACAGCAACCACTGTCTTCTGTTGTCACGCTGGGACCACGGCGCCACGAGACCGGCTTTCCGTGGGCTGGTGGGGTGTGGAGACGGAGCAGCTGTGCCTGCTGCTAATGCGCTAGAGGACAGGACCGCTCTCGGGCTTACTGGAATCAGCTGCCCAGCACTCGGAGCTGCCCTGCAAACAGATGGTGGCTCCAGGCAAGCGCCGTCCCATTGGAAAATTACAGGAGCCGTGACTCCACCTCCTTGCTGCCAGGCCAAACTCCATTTTTACCTACTGGGCAAAAGAAAGACCTCCCCTTCTCCGTCACACGCTCCGAGGGGCTAGGTCTGTGTCAAAATAAGATCCTTTAGAAAACTAAACTAAATTCTAGAAGGGTGTGCCCTCAGTGTTAACATTAGTTATCCCTGAGTTAGCATTAGCTATCCCTGGATTGGAAAAAACACGATAGAAATACCTGGAATTTTGCATACTTGTTTGAGAAAGTTACACACAATCCCCCAAAAATATTCTATTTGTGATAAACAAATCTTGAGGTTATGGGGAAATCATATATATATATATATATTCCATTGAGGAAAAAATTGCCTTAAAATGCTAGTTAGGTAATAAACTATTTCAATTGCTCTAAGATATAGAAGTTTAATCTCAGTTGTATTGACACTCTGAGGTTTCCTAGGTTAAAATGATGTAATCTGGGTAAAGCACTGTTAGAGTGCATCTGTTTGATGGTTGGTTGGTTTTTGAAATTCAGCAAGGCAAACAGATATATGGCCTCAGCTTCCTCCTCTGTGCAAGAAAACAGCTGTACTCATAGAGCTAGCATGAGCATTAAGTGAGATCATCCATGTAGAGTATTTACCAAAATCCCTGGCATACACACAATATTTTATAAATCTTAGCTATCATTAGTCATATGAAAATAATATATATATTCATTGAAATAAATATGTATATTTTAATTTTCTTTTAAAGATATGAAAAAAGTGGGCAAATGAGCAGATATCAATGGTCTTCTCTTCTGAATTTACTGAAGTAGATGTGAGTGTGGAAGGAATAACAAGGGTAGACTCAAGTCCTCCCGCCCCAGCAGGTCTTAGATCTCTTCCCAGCCACCCTACAAGTAATGTTTCATATGGTGAGGCAGGGATCCGGAAGCAATCTTAGAGATAATCAGTCTAGAACAGTGGTCGGCAAACTCATTAGTCAACAGAGCCAAATTTCAACAGTACAACGACTGAAATTTTCTTTTGAGAGCCAAATTTTTTAAACTTAAAACTTCTTCTAACGCCACTTCTTCAAAATAGACTCGCCCAGGCCATGGTATTTTGTGGAAGAGCCACAATCAAGGGGCCAAAGAGCCACATGTGGCTCACGAACTGCAGTTTGCCAACCACGGGTCTAGACCATTGGACAGATGGGAAGATTGAAGCCAGAGAGGTGGTGATGGACCCAGCATCCTAGAGTAACAGAGACAGGACTGGACCCTGGGACCCTTGCCGCCTGTGAGTCTCTTTCCTGACAGATGGTCCCTCAGTTTCTCTGTTGGTCGATGTATGATGAGACTGACTCCCCACTGGTTCCTGATCCCACTCTCAACATCACAGCACGAAGCACAGACCTGGGTGTATGTATAGTGGTGGCATTCTAACTGTGGTTTGTGGGCTTTGATGTGACAGGTGCATGTGTGGCCGTGTGAGGGGTTGGGAGCTAAATAAGACAGAGTCTGCTTTCAGGAACCTTCCAGAGACTTCCCAGGGAAGGCAGTTAGGGGTCTCTGAGAGGGAAGACTTGTTTGATTTCATCTGCAGAATCCCGTAATAAACCTCAGTGACCTAGTTCTGCAGGCTCCTTATCCAGATGAGTTCCAAAGCGCGATATTTCCAAAATGTAACCCTTGACCTCTCTGCTTGATTCCAAATTTCTGTATTAACTGCCTACTCAGACTCTCCACTTTATGTCTAATTTAAGATGTCTAAACGTAAACTTGTCATTCTGCTCTTTATACCAGCTTCCTTCCCAGTGTTCTCCATCTCAGCAAAGCACACCTCCATCCAGGTGGATGCTAAAACCTTAGAGATCCTTGACTTCCTCCTTCCACACTTTTCTACATGACTTAGGGAATTCTGTTCTCCCTGTTCCTCCTACCTACCCCACTTACAATGTCTTCTCACCCCCTCAACACTGCCATCCTAGCCCCGATCGCCACCTCCTTTCCACCCAGATTATTACAAGAGCCATCTAACCAGTCTTCCTGCTTCTACTCTTGCTCTCCATTGTGTGGGCTCAGCCAGGGTGCTCCTTTAAAAACGTATCAAGACATGTCATTTTCCTGCTCAACGTCTTCTCATGGCTTCCTTTCTCCTTTAGAATAAAGCCCTCGCCAGGATCCATAAGGTTCTACAGCAGCTGGCTCTGTTTGCGTCTCAGATCTCATCTGCTGCTGCTCTCTCCGGTGGCCATCATCTGCCCCAGCCACAGGAGCCTGGTGGATGTTCCTGCCAAGCATTCTCCTGCCTCAGGACCTTTACACTGGCCACCCTGGCCACGTTTCTGCAGAGCTGTCTCCCATACTTCATTCAGGGCTCTTTATAAACATCACCTCATCAGAAAGATCTTCTCTCACCGAACCAGCACTTCCTCAACTTGCAGTTCTCAAACCCTCACCAGGCTTTGATTTTCCCACCAACTGACTTTTTGTTGCTCATTCGTTCTGTATTTTCTGTCCACCCCACCTCCCTGGGAGCGGAGGCCTTCCCCACTCTGTTCACTGCTGTATCCCCACATCTAGGTCAGTGCTCTTAACACATAGTAGGTACTCACTATATATTTGCTAAGCAAGTGAGTCAATAGTATGCTTTCATTCTGATTTGGGTTAGTTGTTTGCGTGCGTCTCTTTTTGCCCTGCCCAGACCAGCCTATCCCCCTCCTGACTCCGGCACTTCCCAGCATGCTGCACCTGCGTGGCCCAGGTGCTCATTACATGTTTGTTGAATTCAGTTGAACAGTTGCCAAAGCACTAGCCATAAATTATGTGACTTGAGCCCAGTTCAGATCGTCTACAAGAGGCATTGTGTCCAAAGGCCTTGGAAATTTTCTGAGAGATGGTCTCTGTGTTTCGTTAGAACCCTGGACACAAGGAGCAGCCACAGCAGAGCAATGCACAGTGACCTCCTGTCAGGCCTGAGCAGGGAAAGCCCAGCTCTGGGGATAGCAGCGAAGTAAATGTGACCAAAGAGCTGATGTGACCTGAACCACTAGGGTCACAGGGCCTGTCTTAAAGGGGAGGGAGTGCCATACACCCACAATAGCAGCATGTGGACAGCTCTTGGTGAGTTAGACTTTTGCTGTTGCCTCATTCTGCCACATTGCTATAGAATTTGACAACTTCATTGGAATCACGTCCAATGATTTACAGTAACGGACTGGGTGGGGTCTTTCTGTAACGCCATCCTCAGAACCCGTGCCCCCAAGGCCCAGTACACAGGTGAGCCTGTGCTACAACTGGCCCCTTTGCCAGGGGTCCAGGTACAAATTCATGGCCACGAGTTGGGATAGAGCATGACACAATGTGCTAGGAATCATTTTACAAATTTATCTTAAAAATCAAAGCTACTTGCAAAAATGGATTTAGCTCTGACTTCAACTGTATCCTCAGGCTCAAATGTTTAAATAGAAATAATTCATAAAATGTGTCACCGTCTACTTGTATTTGCTCCTGATGGTAATAGAATGTTACTCAACTCCCCAGTTCACCATCAATTATTTTTAAACTGCTTTTGTCTCTTAATAAAAACCCTTTGGGGTCTGGAAGACTTGTTTCAAAAAAGGGAAAATAACTTTAAAGATATATTTTAAAAGGAAAGCATTTTTAACAAAGGAACACAATCGGACAGGTATTTTAGCTTTTACCTTTTTAGTGGGTTGGTCCCATAAGTGATCCTCCTAATGGGAAGCTATGGAAGGAAACCCACCCAAATCAAAGCAAGTGCAGACTTAGAGAGAAACAAACAGCCGCTATCCCAGGTCATGCTCAGCGGCCAGCAGCCTGCTGGGAAGTTATCAAGCCCGGTTGAGCAGTTCAGGGCAAAAGACATTTAAAAAATAAAAGTACAAGCCCAGTGGGAATATTAAAAAAAGACTCATCCAAATTTTTTAAAAAATGTGCGTCCCAGGCTCAAGCCATGGCCACAGGCCAAAGCAGGGTTCTCTAAGCCAGAGCTACAGAGAGGCCGTGGAGAAAAGCTACTTAGGGTGGCACAGAAAGTGTCCTGGTCTCTCCTTCATACAGGCCTGGCCCCAAAGGACAGGACTTCCTTTGTACTCTCTCTAGAAGATCCCCAAATCATAAATGTCTGAGCTCTGGTATACTAGTTTTCAAAGCCTTAGTCAACTCAAGAAGCTCTCTTCTTTGGATAATTAGACTAATAATTCTCAACGTGGATTTCTTGGAATTTTAAGTCAAATTTATGTTACCAAATATTTAGTAAGATATGTTTCCATGACTCCAAGTCAGTGAGTCCTTCTAGACCCAATGTGTATTAGAATATGGGAAGCTCTGATTAAAGAGAGCTATTTCTAACCCAGCAATTCCCAAATCCATTTGGCCATGGAACCCTTGTTTTACCAAACCTCTGTTGACATCCCAGGAGTGGGAAACATTGGTCAAGACATTCCTGTGGCTTCAAGGCCAAGATCAGGTCCATTTCCCATTGAGATCATCCATTCACTTATTAAATGGACATTTACTAGTTGGCTTCCACAGGCCAGGCTCTGCCTAGACACCAAGACAGGTACAGAGCAGAAAGCGCCTTCTAGGTCCTTGCAATCAGGTAGCTGTCCTTGTAATGGGACAGGTACACAAGTGAACACCTGTCAACAATTTTATGTGACACATCTTCTCTAAACCCCATCATTGCTGACAGTCTGCACAACACAATTTAGAACCCAAGTTATTCACTGAAAATTTCCTGTGCCCTTGTCTTATCTCCTCCCTGTATTGTTTCTTACTTGAAGGCAAAATTCATCTTTATACTTGCCTAGTATTCTCTACAGTACTGAGCACGGTGTTGGGCACATCATAGGTCATCCAATGGATACTACTTGATCAATTAAAGACTAAATTAGATGATCCCCGAGTCCTTTTCAGTTTTGCAGAGTTTCTAAGAGTCTTTCTCAAATACTGTTACAATTCTATGCCTCAAAAATTATGGTGAACCACAAAAATATTGACTAATTAATTAACTCCGGTTTTCCAGGGGCTGTCTTAATAAACATAGAAGAAACAAAATTAATGCGTGCTCCCCCTCCAAGTAGGCAAGCCACAGCAAACTAAAGCAATTTGCACTCTGCTTATAGACACAGCTGAAGTGTTAAAACTTAGTGATTTGACCTTGTCATCGGAGAACAGCCAAGTTTCCAATTTTACATATGGGAATCCCGAGTGCAACTCCGTGAATGTTTAGCTATTCATCGTAGAATTTAATACAGATTAGGGTTAGCCACAATTGGTAACACTTGGGGAGTTGTTAATTTCTTGCTGGCAATTTCACCATGAACTCCCCTCATAAATTTCAGAGTTAAACTTGGCACTGTCATCCAGATTTTATGCACACTTATTTGACTTACATATGCTCAGTGGTTCCTAATTGTCTGACCAATAAACAGCACCTCAGATGCTTCCTATCTTTGAGAATTGTTCAGAGCCACGGAAACTTAATTTCATTAGTGAACAGGAAGTGAATTTGGTGGGGGGAGTTACATTGGGTTCCATCTCAGCTCTATTAACATTTTGGCCCAGATGATTCTTCACTGTGGTAGGTGGTCCTGTGCACAATAAGATGTTTAGCAGCATCCATGGCTTCTACCTACAAGATGCCAGTAGCACCTTCCACACCACCAAAAATGTCTCCAGATGTTGCCAAGTGTCTCCTAGGTGGTGTCGGGGGTCAAAATCATTCCTCGTTAAGAACCACTGGTGGAAAAGAATCCCTGGTGATTAGTCAGTTCTAGACTAATGGCAAGTGATTTGTTTCACTTTGTGGACTATCTGTCAGTATGTGCTTTGAGACCAGATCATCCCTTTTCCTAGCCTGCGTTGCCATATCTCAGCATCTCAGTGCCCTTGTCTAGCTGACAAGCGTAAGTGAGCAACACCGTGAAAGTCCCTGGGATAAGGCTGGGCAAGTGGCAAACACGGATTGAATGTTGGTGGTTCCCCCTCCGCCTCCTCCCACGGCTCCTCCTACTGTTCTTGCCCCAAAACTGGGGTGTACAAAACCAAACGATATGCACTACAAATAGCTTGGTGGTTTGTTTCCAATTTTTCCCTCCCATGTAACAGATAATCAGAAGCTGACATTATATCCAAACCTTATGTGAGCTTTAGAGTATGCAGCCGCCTCAGTCAACAATAGATAAAGGGGAATCCGAGTCCTCAACCCTTCACATTCATGGCCAAGAACTGCCAAATACAGGGAATGTGTCCACAGATATGTGAGCTGTCCAGCAGTTTCTTATTCTCTGTTCAATGTGACAAATCTGTAACTTGAGAAAACAAAGAGGCTGCTCACAGGTTGAGCATGTCCACCACCTGCACCCGCCAAGAGTAAACCTGGGGACTTAGTCAGCAGCACTGGCTGAGCCACTGCAGAACGGAACAGCTTAGACTAGGCACCATGGGGCGAACACTGATGTGGGAATGTATCTGGTATCGCCCGAAACCTGAAGGGTTTACAGAAAGAACATATGGAAAGGTTTATGGACTTTACTTTCATTATAAAGACATTATAACAACATTATGAACCACTTGGAAAATGAAGGAGAGGAGGCGATCACCCAAAGTTCTAACACTCAATACAACTGGTTTCATTTTATGTATTTACTTCCAGGCCTGGCTCCTATGCACATGTGATTTCCCTTGGCTGCCATGATTTCAGTCTTCTCAAACTTGCTTCTCCCTCACTTCACACTACAGCACAAGCATGTCTCCTTGTTCCTATTGTCTTCACAGTTTTTCCTATTTAATGACTAAAGCTCCTGAAAAAGAATTTCCACAAAGTAACGAACTATCCCATTATTGAAGAACACTTGGCGTCTGCTTTTGCATTTATAAATCATTTACCAACACACACACAAAATCATGAGTGTATATTTTTCTCTTTTAAGACTATTTTATTAGGAGAAAGTCTCAAAAGTGGAATTAATAGGTAAAATCTATAGGAACTTCAAGAGTTTGAAATGTAATGTTGTCAAAGTATTTTAAAATACATTATTCTGATTATAAAAGCTATTCATGGATCATTGCATTAATTGAGAAAATATGGAAAAGAATAAACAAAAATTACCCATAATCCTCTAACTTAAGTACCACTAATATTTGCTGCATTTTCCTCTAGTCTTTCCTGCCCCTGCCCCCGTGTCTGCCTTTAACATATGCCTCTACTTAAAATTAGCCTTGTTGTAATATTACCACGATGAGGCTTCCTGAATGAGCAGTTAGATATGGTACCAGCCTCAGTGAAGACAGATCAGTAACTTGAGTCTGCAGGTCTCACCTCCCAGGCTCACTTTGTGGAACAGGAAGAAGCACACTCACTTTTGACACTATGACGCATTTTCTCTGTTTCCCTCCTTTCCTTCTTCCTTTCCTGCCTCCTTCCCTCCTTTTAGTTGTCCTAGTTGCTTAGAACTGAATAGACTTTTGGTTTAGTACTTTTTATGAGAGGCCATTCTCCTGCACTGAACAGGGATCGTGATGGAAATCCCACCTCAGTAGGCAGCCCTGTAGCCGGATATTCTCAGCAACCTCATGTTAATGGAGATGCCAGTTCCGCTCGTTCACCCCAATTGTGTCTCCCAGAACGAGGGAGAGCAGCTCTTCTCCCTCGCCCCGTGAAAGCTTCCCTGCATCCGTAATATTCCCAATCCATCCTGTCGTTTCTGTTAGGGGGTGGTTTCCAGGTGCCCCACCTTCCTGTTTTGCCTTTACTGCTTGCTGCGCCAGGAAGAGAAGGACTCACTAACAGGGAAATGGCAGTGGAGCAGGCAGGATGGAGACGCAGCCTGCACCCCAGACTTATGCATGGCACCTGGTGAAGCAATGATGCAAGCCCAAAGTGAAATCCAAGTCCATCATCATTTATCTGTGTTGGGATTTGGTTTGGGGTTTTATTCATGACAGAGGATTTGATTGAACACAGTTTACGTTCTAACGAACTGCAGCTGGATCAGAGCATCAATGGGAAGCTCCAATTCCCCCTACATTGTCTTTTTATCCTTTTCACTTGCCATTTCTTTCCAAGGCATTTTCTCTGAATCTGATAATTGTGAGGTCATTCAGTCTCATTTATCTTCAGCGCCAGTCTGGCACACCCAGCACAGCGGCTCTGGGATGAAGGACTTTTGTGATGAACATGCTGTGTAGTATCCCGGGATGTGGCCTTGTCCTAACCTATGGAATGAAATCACTATGTCACTCTGCCAAGCAATGTTATCACTGGGTTTGGGCTCAAATGGAATTTTTCCGGTAAAAATCATATTCTAATAGGCTGTTAATTGAAAAACATCAGCAGGATTATCTGGTATGGTTACCAGAAGCCAGTTGGAGGAAATCTGGGTTCTTCGAGGGAGTTGCTAGTGGCTGTTTATCTGTTGCTCCGGCTGGTTCTCTAGGGAAACCCAGAGTCACATCTCACCAGCACAGACTATGATCTGTGCAAGGGTTTCTTCCACTTTCCTAAAGCGGACGCCGAGGCCGTCCTCAAGGTCTGCTCCAACCTCTGCCTTTATCTTCCATTTCCTTTTCTCACTGGTTCCTCTCTCAGCTGCTCCTCTCTCTTTCTATTGTTCCTTTGGCTGTTTGGTCTTTTTCTTCACCCTCCTTTCCTTGCTCATTCTTTGTCATTTTGTTGCCCTCTCGCCCCTCATGGATGTTCTTATTCTTTCTCCCACTCCCCTCCTCTCTTAACTGCTGTGTACTCTAGATCCATCTTCCTCCCTCCACATCTTCATTTCCCTCCACCATGACAGTAGGAGTCCTTGCGGTAGGCGAATCCCAGCTCACTCAGCTCTCCCAGTGCCTGCAGGTGTGGGGCTGGTCTGAGTCCATCTAGTCAAGACTCATCCATTCATGCCACAAGCACTCCTCACGCTCCAAGCTGATCAGAAATGAGATAGGTTTCTCCTTCTGTCCCTGACCTGGGCTCAGCCCCAGGCTGGCCCGAATTGGAAGCAACAGATCCAGCCCCAGAGCCAGGGCCATCCTGGGTGCCAGCATTACTCAGATTCTCATGGTGCCCGGTGGGAAGGGGCCAAGCCACATAATCCATGGCAGTGTGGGCCCTTCTCGTGTGTCTGCCAAAACGTCACTGTTGTCCTAGAGGTGTCAGCCAGGGCTCCTTGGTGAAGAGCCTTCTGATGACTTGTTCCTTCCTGCTCACACTATTCCTGAGAAGTTCAAAGGCAGCAGCCCTGTCTCTTTCATAGAGCATCTGGTGGCAGTAGGCTGGTGGGCCAGGTTTTCACCCCAGATCTTAAAGTGGAAACCACCATTCTGCTGCCCTCTGAGCAGCATGATTCCTAATCTAAACCATTTCCTCGACTCAATATGACAAATCAGAACAAACAGCTTCTCTTCTGTCCAGGTGTCCTGTCTCTTTCTCACAGCCTGAGACTCTTGTTCTTCTAGAAAAGGACCGTTTTCTAGAAGATGAAACAATGAAAACAGCTATGTCTGCCTGAAAAATACACAGATGGTAACTCAACCTCCTCTTCTTGCCTTTGACTCGCTTCTGCTCTATGAAGTGCTCACTGCTGAGAGCATGCAGCCTGGACCAGGGAACCCTGACTGAGTGATTCACAGGGTCCTGGGAAATAAAGGCAACAATTCACTTCTGAACTCGCTTCTAAATGCCCGTCCACCGAGGCCCTTCGACACTCCATCTCTTTGCATTGCTGCTCAGTGTTTACTACTCCCTCCCATCCCTCAAACCAAAGTTGTTGCTGGGTAATTTCTTGTTTTAGAAAGTGACAAACAGAGCAGGCAGAGAAAACACTGTATATTTTGGACTAAAAATGAAATCATTAGGGTAAGTTTCTATTCTTGGCGACTGGAATTTTACTCTGGTTCTGATTAAACTCAACCAAGATATTACATTTGATGTTTTCCGGTAAATGCATGAGGTGGTTTTCTAGTGCATGTCCATGAATGGCAATATTAACAGACCCCATGTGGCTCCATCAGCCTCAGGCTTGGTCTTCATGCCCAAAATGCCAACCAACAGAGAATCCCACCCCAGTCCAGAGTGAGTAGATCCTGTCCTGGCTGTGCCCTCCCCCTCCCCAAACCCCTTCTTTGGTCTCACAATTCACAGTAAATCTTACCCAGAAAACGTAGGAGAATAAATGGAATAGCCACATTCCTATGTTTATAAACTGCCCAGTAAGAAACAACCCTACTTTCTAAGCATCTATTTTCTGTGCCTACATTTCTGCCAGAACCGTGGGTCTTCCAAGAAGCTGTTTCTGGGTGGACAGAATGTCTCGGTGAGGAGGGAGTATGGTCTATGGTCGCCCTCAAGGTTGTAAGCAAGGAGGGTTTGGTGACAGACAAGTCGAGGAAACAAGGCAAATTACAATTAGAAAATCAGTACTAGATTCTAAAAAGAAATGAGTCAAGAATAGAAAACACACAGAATCCTGTCCATACATTATCCGTATCACAGGAGTAGAAATGGACCTTTGAGTGCAAAACTCAGAGAACACAGCCCTTGTTCCTTTGGGTGGTCAGATTTTGAGCAGTCCAGAGCGGGGTGAAGGGAGAGGACCAGAGAGTGAGACCTGGGCTTTTTCCATCCTCCATCCCCTAGGCAGGGTGGCTTTGCACTTCCCCTCTGCATGCTAAGTTGAAACTCCTTACCTATAAAATGGGGATGATACTGACCTCAGAAGGTTTTCAGTAAGTATTTTAAAAGAGGATATATAGAAAGCCCCCAGTATAGCGCCTGGCATATACAACACAATAAATGTTATCAGCGGTAGTAATTGCATTCACTTCTAACCCACAGTTTATTCTAGGGAAGTTCTTAACATATATTTTAACACATCATATTACATTACATTGAACTTTACACCTAAAATATAGGTAATGCTATCCTAATCACTACTTCTCAGACAACCTAAGGGGGCTCCTTGGGGATTTCTATCCCACCCCTGCCCTTTCTCCCCCAAGCTCAAGCTCAAACTTCCAGTGTTGGCATACTCACCCTCATGGCCCTACAGGAAGAAGCTCCCCACTCAGTCTGAACAAGTGGCTGAGAAAGAAGCCTGCCTCCTGTGCCAGTTAGCTGGTGGGTCCATATCCCCGCTGGGACAGAAGGGCCAGGAGAGAGCCTGGCCTTTAACTCTCAGGGAACGCCCCTCTTTCAAGTGGGAGCCAATCACTGCCAGGGAGTCAGTCGTGTCAGGGCCAAGGGGAGGGGTGAGAGAGAGTGTTCCTTCCTGCAGACCTAAGCACAAATCCATTTATCTCCAGGGGTGAAGATGCAGAAAAACTCAAAAGTGATTGGCAAAAATTGTGCACTTATCCTTAACTCATTGCATCAGGCAAACAAAAGAACCTGCCTCCTTTTGGAGGACCAAGGCCCATAATTCCTCATTTACCTTCTGGAGTGTGTGTGTGTGTGTGTGTGTGTACACATAATGTCCTTGTGACAATCATAGATATTCCTCTTTGAAGATAATTGCATCAAGGTCTAAACTGAATAGTGTTGACATCTACATTATTGGGAATACAAAATTAACACAAAATATATCAGAAAAAGAAAATAAAAGGCAGCTTCCAGAATGGCTTCTGGATATACTATAACAGAATATACAGGAAAGCAATGCTTTCATGAATAGACCCAGTACAATTGGGAGTTACATGGACCAAAACTGTTCATCTACCTACTCTGGAAGAGACTAAGTGACCCCCAGGCTTGCTCATTCTATTGACATCCTAAGAGGAGGCCGTGGGGAACAAGTTCTCTAACGCCAGGAAGTTCTTTAATTCTTTGGTGGTAATGGTGATGGTGATGGTAGTAATGGTGATGGTAGTATTGAAGGTGGGCGTGGTAATAGTGATGGTAAAACAGTGCAAATGGTCATGTTGGTGGTTGTAACAGGGGGTGATAGCATGGGGGAGAAAGTGTTGGAGCAGAAGGTGGTGGTGATGGTGAGGCAATGATGGGGGTGGAGGTCATAGTCATGGTGATGGAGGTGATGGTTGATGGAGATACAGGGCATGTATAAATGCTGTGGTAGATTGAGAAGTGGGCAGAGAGAGGGGTACTCAGACTTACTGAGCACAGAGCATTTGGCAGGAGGGATCCTGTCCATAACTATAACATGCGCCTTTGGAGGTGATTCCTCTCTCAGGGACAGTACAGGCCAAACAGACATGCTTTGGCAAATCTATACTGTTCTACGGGTTGTGGGTTTGGGGGTTTTGTTTGTTGGAATTTTTGTTTGTTCCTTGTACTTTTAAATTTTTATTTATTTTTGTTTCTTATCCTAAACAAAGTGTGAATCTGTATTTTAGGAATATGGAAACCAGTTCTGTGGAATAAAAAGAAAAGTAAAAACAGTTAAAAAAGAAAGCTGGGCTGCAATCCTGGCCACAGATAGGTGGGCAGGATGCAGACTAGAGGGGAGAGACCTTCCTGCACAGTGAACGGAAGTCTGGCTTAGGCAGAGCTTGGAAAGAACCGAGGTCAATGCACCATCACACAGAAGGGGTAGTGCCCTGGGTGAGACCGATGGTGAGAGGTGGAGATGGCCTGGTGGCTGTGGATGAGGGAGCTGGGGCGGTCAGTGAAGGCCCCTCCTTCCTGGGGACAAAGGGTGACACTCCTGACGGACAGGGTGGAGCGGGTCCCTGGCAGGCCTTGGAGGTGCAGCTCCCTCACAGACAGAGGCCTGGTGCCAGCAACTCGGCTGGTTCACAAAGGAAGGAGTGAAACGCTAGCAACTGGTTTTCATTATCATCACGCGGCCTCCACCCTCTTCTGTATGTGTGAGCTCTGCTTTCTTTCTCGCTTTTTTTCATCTTTTCAGGGGTGGTAACTAAACAATGAGGTGATTGCCATCCCAGTGGATTGCACATTACCAGCGGCTGCGCTGGAGCAGAGCTTGCTCCAAAGAAATTCTGGACAAGAAAAATAAGCAAACTGGAAACAGGAAGGAGTTGGTTTTGTCCAGCACCTGTGAGTGCTTTTTGGTGCCCGTGATGAAGGCGGAATGAAGGTCTACTGAGCTAAGCCTCTTAGCTCCTCAGCGGTGCACCTGTCAGCCCACCGAGGGGACAAGCTTCATCAGTGAAACGCCACAGTGCCAAAGTGGTGGGGGCTCATCCAGTGACCCAGGAATATAAAGTAGGGGCCACTTGTTGTAGCCCAACATAATATGAAGTAATGATTTACTTTGAATGAACTGGGTGCAGCTGTGTGAAGAGTTTTCCGTTTTGTTCAGTAAACAAGCATTAAGTGCCCAGTCCAGGGCTGGCCCACGCATAGAACAACACCTAAGACCTCAAGAAGTCAACCATCCAGCTGCTGCCTAAACGTGTCCCAAATCTCTGGATCGTTGAGCATAAATTTGACAATGAGGACACTTTCCTGATATATTCCCTTAGAAGGCTGCAATTACCTATGCTAAGATGCTGTTAACTCTATGGGTCCTGGCAAGTGTTTGCGTTACCCCAAGAACACTGCGCTATGTCACTGCCCGCCGCCCCCTCAACTAGTTATAGCAAGCACCTTCCTCTGTTTGACTGCAACAAGGCTGAAGGAAATGGATCATTTCAAAGGCAAATGTTTCGGTTTCCTACTCAGCGTCTTGGTTGGCAAATGATTGCAGATAATCGTCCTGCAGCTGCGGACGAGGCCACTGAGCATGTGCACGGCCAGCCATGATTGGGACGCGAAGCACAGCGACAGCCAGATGGGGACACGGGGTGGACACAGGTTTTACTTCTGCTCTGCACCCAGCCTGCCAGTAACTCGCTGCCTAATGACATCTGACTATCTTTAATGGTATTAAGAATAGCTAATACAGGGTGTCCCCAAAAATGTTTTCCCACTTTGAATGATTATAAAGTCAGTGTTTATTAACATACAGTTCACTTGAAACATTTAAAAGAATCCACAGAAAGAAATAATTTTTTTCCCAATGTTTCCAAACTGATGATCGCTCTGGTCCAGGCACTGCTGCTAACATGAAGCAGTGGAGTCACAAACATCAAGAATCATTTTGGCCCTAGCCAGTTTGGCTCAGTGGATAGAGCGTCAGCCTGTGGACTGAAAGGTCCCAGGTTCGATACCTTGGTTTCGGGCACATCCCAGTAGGAAGTGTGCAGGAGGCAGCTGATCGATGTTTCTCTCTCATCGATGTTTCTAGCTCTCTACCCTTTCCCTGATCTCTGTAAAAAATTAGTAAAATATATTTTATATTTTTAAAAAGAATCATTTTGTTCAGTATGTGTGGGCCCTCAATTTGTCGACTATTGCCGGTTTTGTACCATAAATTTTTATCTTTTATGTATCCCCATAAAAAAAGTCTAGTGGCACATTAAGATAAATTTTCTTTGTTCAAAGCTTAGCATGGCTTCACCCATTATTTCAAATCAGTTAAACCTGAAAAGGGGTGAAAATTAAGTGAGTTACCAGCTTTTAAAGTGTGTATACATTTTGGGGGACATCCTATATTTAAGTAGCACCAACAAGGTGCCAAGCACTGGGCTAAATGCTTATTCTATTTCATCTTCTCAATAGTCCAGTGTGGAAGGTATAAATTATTCTGATTTTCGAGTGGAGACATCGAGGCACAGAGAGGTTATGTCACTTGCTAAAGGTCACCCAGCTGAAAACTGGTGGGGCTGGGAAGCAACCAGCCCAGGCCTCGAGCCTCCGTTGGCCCATCTGTCAGGGGAAGTTAACGGCCTGCGGAGTCATCAGTGCCCTTTCTCGACCGCTCAAACCAGCGGTTCTCAACCTGGGAGTCATGACCCTTTTGGGGGTTGAACGACCCTTTCACAGGGTCGCCTAAGACCATCGGAAAACACAGATATTTGCATTACGATTCATTAACAGTAGCAAAATTACAGTTATGAAGTAGCAAAGAAAGTAATTTTATGGTTGGGGGTCACCACAACATGAGGAACTGTATTAAAGGGTCGCAGCATTAGGAAGGTTGAGAACCATTGGCTCAAACGGTCTAATTATGTAAAATAAAAACGGAGATTCTGAAGTTAGTTTCTATTTCTCTAAGTCTTAAACATCCAAACTTACCATATTTTCTGGTGTATAAGATGACTTTTTAACCCAGGAAAATCTTCTCAAAAGTCAGGGGTCATCTTATACACCCAGTTGTCTTATACACCGGAAAATACGGTACCTCTTTAGAAGCAACAGGGTGAGTGGTTGATCTCTTTCTCTCTCTCCCCCTCTCTATCCCCGCCCCTCTCCTCCCCTATCTCTCTCTCTCTCCCCCTCTCTCTGTCTACCCTCCCCTACCCCGCCCCCACCATCATGATTGAGTGGGGAAAACTTCTGCCCCACCTTTGACTGTCTAATTGCCCACAGTGTGCCGGGTCCCTGGAGACAGATGCACTCTGTGGGTCTCTTGTGAGCTCCGGAGGGAATTTCCTAGTGTGGAGTGTTTATTCTGTTTACGTCACGGTCAAGTAAAACCTAAAGAGAGAAACACTAGAAGACTGGGAATGTTCTGAAATGTAATTATGTGAGACTCCAGTGGTTTTAGAAGGGACGGCAAGATTCCACCTTCCCTGACCTTCCTCCTGACAGTAAAAGAACGAGGTGAAACTCCCTGAGAGAAGCTTAAGGATGCCCATCAAACAGCCCTTTGGGGCAGTTAATCACATCGATGACATTTCGACATTCCCTCATCAGATGTGTATGTCCCTGTGTGGTAGGAGCCCATTGGCACTGGGATAGTTTCAAAGTCATACACTGGGAGCAGGAGACACGGTGGCAGCTGTCGCTCCAGAGTGGTGTGGAGTCAGAAGGCATCGGATGTGGCCTTGGGACTTGGTTTCCCGCCAGGGTGTTTGGGGCTGGCTACTTGTGGTCCTTGTTTTCTCGGATGCAGGCTGGTTGAGATGCACCAGTTTTTGCAGTAACACAGAAATGCCCTTGCCTCATGGACATTTTTAAAAAATAAATCTTTATTGTTCAGTTTATTACAGATGTTCCTCTTCCCCCCAAAAACTCCCCTCCACCTGGTTCCCCACCCCCACTTCCTACCCTTACCCCCCCTCCCGCCACTGTCCTCATCCATAGGTGTATGATTTTTGCCCAATCTCTTCCCGAACCTCTCACACCCCTTTCCCCCCAAGAATTGTCAGTCCATTCTCTTTCTATGCCCCTGATTCTATTATATTTACCAGTTTATTCTGTTCATCAGAGTTTTTATTCACTTGATTTTTAGGTTCACTTGTTGATATGTATGGATTTGTTATCACTTTATTGTTCATAATTTTTATCTTCACCTTTTTCTTCTTCTTCCTCTTCTTAAAGAATACCCTTCAGCATTTCATATAATCCTGGTTTGGTGCTGATGAACTCCTTTAGCTTTTTCTTGTCTGTGAAGCTCTTTATCTGACCTTCAATTCTGAATGAAAGCTTTGCTGGGTAGAGTAATCTTGGTTGTAGGTTCTTGCTATTCATCACTTTGAATATTTCCTGCCACTCCCTTCTGGCCTGCATAGTTTCTGTTGAGAAATCAGCTGACAGTCAGATGGGTGCTCCCTTGTAGGTAACTGTTTTTCTCTTGCTGCTTTTAAGATTCTCTCTTTGTCTTTTGCCCTTGGCATTTTAATTATGATGTGTCTTGGTGAGGTCCTCTTTGGAATCCTTTTGTGTGGGGTTCTCTGCGCTTCTGGGACTTGTAAGTACGTTTCTTTCACCAGGTGGAAGTTTTCTGTCATTATTTCTTCAAATAGGTTTTCAGTATCTTGCTCTCTCTCTTCTTCAGTCAGCCCTCTCTGACAAATTCTGTTCTGTGTCCCGTGCCCCAAAGCAGTAAACAATGATTCCTGTGCGAACCTCTGTGAGAAGGCCACCCTCCCTTTCCCACCCGATGGCAAACAGTCCAGTTTCTCCCTGGATGAGTCTGGGTCCCCAGAATCTCACTGGAAACTGGAGTTCAGAGCAGTTGGGAACTTGTAACTTCCCTCCCAATTGAAAAAAACAGTGCATGCCAGCCCGATTGGCGCACATCTCCATACCTCTGCCTTTCTGAGCTTCTGCACGTCCTACCAGGACTCAATGCACTTTTTTCTTTCCTTCTAGTTGTAGAACTTCCACTTCACCAGTGTTCCCGTGGTTCTGGGGGATAGTCATTTTGTCTTTTAGTTGTAGTTTTGTTTGGTTGTGAGAGGCAGCATGTATAGGTGTATACCTTATGCCGCCATCTCGGTTCTCCACTCATGGTCATTTTTTTTAAAAGTAAAGGTGCCATTTTACTGGGATCTTTATATTCGAGTCCCATAGCTTGTCCTGCATTCCCCTTTTATTGAAGAGTGGACTGCCTGCTTTTTTTAAAAGCCCAGAACACTGCGTCTGTTAAACCAGGATTTTTCCTGGTCTTTCTCAGGACTATGAAACTTCTTAAATTACATCTGAAATGCATTATAGACTTATATGTTGTAACATTGCTTGACCCATTGCTTGGAAAATATACCGCACACTGAGAGGAAGAGGTTAGCTCAAGAAGAGCTGAGGACATTTAATCCTATAAAAGAAATAGGATAAAGAGCTTGAATCTGAGTTCATGTTCACTGGCAACGTTTTGTTTTCATTCATGTACATATTCCATCCCAGGGGGTCCCCCAAGGTCTGCAGCGGGCTGGGGACCCTGATAGGTGCTGGTATTATTGGATAGACACTTTGACTCCAGCCAACCTGAGAGTCCACTTTTTTCCCCAGTACTTCTGTCTGCTCTTAGTCCCAAATATGGGAACAACAGGCAGGGAGAGGCCAAAAGCAGACTGAAATGGATCTTTTTTTTTTGTGGTTTAAGAATCAGCCAGTTGGAACCAAGGAGATGTTTTCTAAGGGTCACAGAAAAGTTTGAAAAACTATTGGATTGCTTTTGACACTCCAATGGAGATTACAGATTTATTACTGGAATTTACTAACTTGATGGGCTGCACTACAATGACTGTTATTTAGCAGCATATTCATACAAAAAAAAAAAAAAAACACTGCCCTCAGCCCTCAGCTCTATAAAAGAAGGTCGCTGTGTGTTTGATGTCTTATCTTCAACCACGTTAATGCTGTAAGCACCCACACTGTGAAAGCCTTTCTGTGGTGCTGGCATTGCACAGCTCAGGAATTCAGTCAGGCAAATGCCACACAGACTGGCCCACCACGCACTCCAGGGGGTCATACACATTCCTAGCAAATGCTCTTTGATTCTGAAGCTCAAGGTCAACCAACCACGATAGCTTCTTCCCTGAGCTGCTGGACTCCCTTGGGAAATGCCAGAAAGGGTTTTGTACTTTATCCCAGAATCTCCAAGAGAGCCATAGGGCCATGCCTTTTTCAGGGAAGTGTGTGGCAAGGCCCTCTACAACTGTGATTATTGAAATTTCCAGTGAAAAAGAATAGTGGTTTTGTTGAAATTTAATGTCTTCCTAAGTCCTCTGTGCCAGATGCACTATTTTCCTACTGGATGTGCCAAAACCACTAAATAGTTAAAACACATCAAATCATCTCGAAATGGCCAAAAGTGAATCCTCTCCCCCCCCCCCCCCGCCAAAAAAAGAGCTCCTACTCAGCAAACCTCACAGTCATAATCCATAATAGAAAACTTCTGATTAGGCTAAAAATTAGGAAAACAGACATGCAATGCAAAAGACTCCAAATGTTCTCTTTGTGTAGAGGCTCAGAATAAGAACTAACACAGAGAGGAGAGAATTAAAGGGAATGGTTACAGCAATGAAAACCACAGCAACAGCACAAACAATTATGACGCCCTCCACAATGTGTTTTTAAGAGCAACATTTTCAGTGAGTTTTCCAAGCCCACAGACCACCAGCAGGTGGAAGCCAGAGAAAGGAGCCTACACTTCACACCAGCGCTCTAGCATCTTCCATGTGGTGTAAGCTGCTCTTGGAACTGGCCATTACTTCTGAAGAGTCATCCAAGAGATCTTTTTGGTCAAGCATCCCCAAATCTTTGGGATTAAAAATGTCAGCCGATAATCCTTGGACTTAATAATAAGCTAACCATAGCTCCAACATCAAACAACATTTTAAATGGCATGCAAAGAGTAAAAAGAAAACCTTCCAAGTCACAAATGTCAATTACATCTAGACAACCAGTGTTGGGGTTGGAGGAGTAGGGTGGGGCGGGGCAGAAGGGGAGATAGGGACAGCATCCCTCCAGAGAGTCTGCCAGCTGTATTCTCACATCTTGTTGCCAATAATGTGACCACACCTGCACTTTACATTCGCTGAGCCATGTTAATTTCTTGATAATTTATCTTAATTACTAGCTCATCAAAGTCAATGTCAAGTGTCCCATTCACCCTGAACAGCAGTGGTTCTCAGCCCCGGCTTTTCCTTGGGATTGCCTTGGGAACGTTATAAATAACTGAGACTCAGGTAGCCCTCCAGATGAGTTAAATCAGAATCTCTAGAAGCAGCACAGGTGTCAGGAGTACCTAAAACTTCCCCCCACCCCCCACCGCCCGATGATTCCAGTGTGGCAGGGTTGAGAGCCACTGCTACAGAGGGTTTGGGGTGAGGGAGGGCAGCAGAAAGTGGGAGCCAAGAGGGAGGTAGAACCTTGCACAGAGTGCGAGCATGAAGGGCTCTGGAGGATGCTGACGGAAGTTAGGCTGCCGTAGCTGAGCCAATGCCCTTCCCTCCTGATAAACTACCAGCCGAGGGTCAGTTCCCTTAAACTACGTATTGAATGGATTTTTGAACAACTTGCTATTAATTTTGGCTACAATTGACCAAAATACCACTTAGACTTTAAAAAAGTGAAGGGGATGCTGGGCACACATCAACAGAGAGAACCATACTAACAGGCTTAAACTCAGGGATGGGAGGTGCCTAGGAATTTGCATTTCTACCAAGTTCCTAGATATTGCTAATACTCGTACATACACACCTTGAGAATCACTGCTGTAAAGCATGAGGCCCAGGATAGGAGAGGGCTGTCCGGGTGTAGGAGTGGCACAGCAGACTTCACCAGTATCCCTTTGTGCCCGAGGGAAGGAAGAGAGCATGGTCCCGAGAGGAGCTGGGATTTGTTGTTATGCACGTCGAAAAGTGTGAGAGCCATCTGATGAAGCGATTACCTCATGAGAACAGACAGGCTTTTAAAAATAGATATGCCTTGGGTTGTTTGTTCCTAATATTTTTTCATTAGAAACTGGTAATATTTAAATCAGATTTAATTTTAAAGCCCCAACCTTTACTAGCGGGAGACTAAAAACAATGGCAGTCATGTCTGTGAGAATCATGTAGTGTTTCAGTATCCTGGACAGTGGACTTCTCTCTCCAGTGGCGAGCCACCTATGCCTGCACTGAACAAGAGAAGGCCAGAGGCAGGGGGGATGCTAGACAGGGTCTCAGATACAATACTCAGGCGTGCACCAAGGCAGCGTGGCCCAGAGAATGCTGAAATAGGGGCAGGGAGCCTTTTGTGGTTGGTCTATAGCTTGCCCCCAGAAAGGCGGGTCTGCTTAGAGGCTGTAGTGTTTATTTCGTTTGAACTTCACTCTTCTTCTAATCGTCTAGATTGGAGTCATCCTGGCAGATAGTGGAATATCCAGAATATTTCTGGTCACTCTTACTTCCCTGGTTGTTCCCTAGATAAAAAGTGGAGGCTTTTTGTGAAGTTGCAGTCAGTGGGTGGGCCACAGCAGTGAACTCTACAAGCTCACAGGCACCTACTTCTGTATAGGACCCATCACAGACTCCTCTCCCCTCCCCTCCAACTCCCTACTAAGTCACATTGGACCTTTTGCCAGTTCTCGAATTCTGGGGCTCTGTGATGCCTTTCCACCCCATCTTCTCTAATGGGCTCCTATTCGTCCTTTAGCACCCTGCTCAGATGTTACTTCCTCTAGGAACGTATGTCTCTGGTGAGTCTGGCCAGGTAAGACTAAGTCCTCCTTCCATATCACGTCCACTACCCATCATACTCATCGCATTGTGCTAAGTATGTGACAAGTTCCTGTGCTGGCCTTGCCTCGCCTCTAGATTATTTGCTCTTGGAGGTTAAATGCTATATTGTATTATTTGTGTCCCTAACACCTAACACAGTAGCTGGCATGACACTTTGCTATCCTCTGTGGCAGTTCCTTGTCCTATGTCAGAGGTAGCTCCTTAAAGATACTGAGTGACCTACCCTAGAAGGAGAGCGAACTGGACCAGAACGAAGAGTTTCTGGTACCCTGACATCTGTAATATTTTCAGCAATAAAGATTTTCTTAAAAAGAAAAAAGGAGTTTGTGGACTAGATCAGATCCTCTTTCCCACAAGTGATGGAACCAGACCCCATGGTGCCAACCTCTTACCCTGGGGCACATGACCTGCTCCCCGTCCTGTGCTAAATTCAACCCAGAGAGAGTGGAAATATTCTTTGCTGCAGAATATTACCTTTTTTGAGAAAGTGTTCTTCTCTAGGCCTGAACCCCGATTGAATAGGAAGGTTTTCCTGGCACTTCCAAAGCAAAAAGGATATTCTGAGTAAAGTGGGTAAGGAAGAGGAATGGATGCACCCCAGCTCATGATCCTAGCAGCAGGAGAACCACTCGGGGGCCCTTCTACCTCTCTGTCCTCGGCTCCTCTATGGTGGGGGACTTGGGGCCACCGTGTTTTCATTGGTATCTGCTTCTGTAGCACAAAATGAGAGGGGGGTTGAAGGAAGGTAACTGGTGGGGAATCCACAGTAAAAAAAGACTTGATGGGGAAAGGAGTTAGGAGTAGGAAAGAATATAGACAGGAAGGTAACAATGTCATTCTATATTTTTTTCTTTTATTAGAGTTGCCACACCCTACAAATTCTGCAGCAGACACAATAGTTTATTCATTCATTCATTCATTCATTCAAAGAGTGTCATGTAACTCTCCTGCTTAAATCCGTTCACTCCCTTTCCATTTCCTTTAGGATAAAACCATAGTTCCCAGCTATGTCCCTGCAGACCTCACTCCTTCTACCTCATTCCAACTCATTTCCTAGGACTAGTCCCTACTCGCTCAGCAACTTTGACTCATTTCTACCTCAGGGCCTTGGCACTTGCTATTCCTCCTGCTTGAAATGCTCTCTCCCTCATTCCTTCTCATCCTCCAGATCTCAATGTGAAGTTCACTTCCTCAGAGAACCCTTCACTGAGCATCCTGTGTATAGTAGCCCCTTTCTACTCCCTGCACTTGCCCGCTGTCATCACACCCCATGTATTTCCTTCATGGCATAAGAAGAATCTGAAAATAACCTTATTTATTTACACAAGACTATAAGCTCCATGAGAGCAGAGACCTTGTTGTCTTATTCATTGCTTTGTCTCCAGCATCTAAAATAGTACTTGGCACATAGTAGGTGCTCAGGAAATATTGCTGAATAAATGAAATATATATATATGAAGTTTACACAAGTGAGAAAATAGAAACCTTCCATTGCTTCCAGGAACTGCAACCTAAAACTGGGTAGCAATTTTTTTCTCTTTGAATAATCTCTATAGCTTCTGATCTCTGGAATTTGGCTTGTACAATGGTTCTTGAGATTCTCATCCTAATCCTGAAGAGCTCTCTGTTATCTGTCAAGTGGTCAGGTTGCCTGGATCTTCATCAAAGCACCAATTTACTCTCAAGTGTCAGGAGTTTTCCTTCTGGGTGTTATCTTAGCTGGTCCAGAATTGGGTCTACTCCATCTACATGTGTGTGATGTACAGAATAATGTCCATGTTGATGCTGGATTAGGGGTATGCTGGAGCAGGGCTCTGGTGTGGGATTGGAAGCACCTATGCTAGGCAGAAGATCAGCCAGACTGTGTCCCAGCAGAAACCCAAAGCATTGGCACAAGAGCAAAAGGCAGATGCCACCGCGGGTCTGTGCAAGGTCAGCCCCAAGCAATTTGGGAAGCTGGGCCCTAGCTCCTTCCTGAGCTCTGATGCTGATAAAATCCCAGAACTCAGGGAAACTGGGTTGGTCCTGTTGGCACATCCCTCCCTTCCTGCCTGGGGCACAGCTCTCCATCTGCCTGGGAATGTGGCGAAGGGCCCAGCTAATGCCAGCTCTTTCCACCCACAGAGTCCTGGCCCGTGGTTGTGCAGTCCAGGTGGCTGGATGGCATGCTGGACCCAAGCTCAGCTCAGCGTCCGGACCCAATAACGGCTTTTCCAAGGAAGCAGCTTTCCGTCCTGGCCACACTGAGGTGAGCACCGGGGGTGTCCGTCTCCCCATAGTTCCTGGCTCTGGGGCTGCCGGGAGGGCTGGAAATGAGCCGCAGGCTGAGGAAGGGGCGTTGGATCCCACTGCTGATCGTGGGTTTCCAACACATGTGACTCTCATGGCCCATATGGGAGAGGAAGTCCCTGTGCTCTCAGGGCTTCCAGGGACATGCAGTGAGTCTGAGCACCCACCACTGAAGTGACGGGACACAGGACCTCCCATCGACAGACCCTCCATGCAGCCTCTGGTCTCTGTGCAGGCAGCCTTGTGGGATGCGAGGTCACTGATCACTCTCATGCCCTTGGCCATGGAAAGGAGCGAGGAGAAGCCCAGATCTGGAGGCAGGGGCCCGGCTCTGAGTTCCTTTCCCTCCAGGCGTATGCCCATGGTCCAGTTACTCTTACTGTGTCTGCTTCTTCCTCTATAAAATGGGAATAATATGGCCTACCTCCCAGGCTTGTTGTGATGGTTAACGAGACAGTTAATCCCAAGAGATGACAATAGGATCTTAAGTCATTCGTTTTAAGATGTGTCTCTAAGGACAAGGATCAGTAGATTCTGTTTCCATTCTGTCCTGCAGTGCCCAATAAATCCACAGGTGCCCGCACGTGCCAGCGTGTTCTGGCTGCTTATTTTCACCATGAGCATTTTAAGCACTTTCGGATCAAGTTTACACGAAGCCCAGAAACCTGATAAATTAGATTTTAAAATAACTAAATATCCAAATGTTTCCTGCTATCTGGACTTGTGGCCTAAGGAGGATTAGACTTATGGTCTGTTGAAACGAATTTTCACTTTGATGTCGGCGGTTGAGTAAACCCAGCCCAGGACTCCAGCAATTACGACGTGTGTGGGGCTTCAGGTCTCTGTTCCCTGGAAAGTGCTGAGCAACGTCAAGGGTGCACCTGTGGAGTCTGCCGCTCACTCGCTGCCTAACCCCAGGTCACTTAGCCTTCAAGGCCCATTTCTCTGCTCTGTAAAGTTCAACGACTGAACTGGATGACTGGTTCTCAAATGTGGTCCCCAAGCCAGCAACATCGTATCACCTGGGAACTTGGGAGAAATGCAGATTTTCGGGCCCCACCCCAGGCCTACCGAATCAGAAATGGGGGGGGAGGGGCCCAGCAGTCTGTGGTTTGACCAATTCTCCGGGTAATTCCCATGCACTGCACCTGTGGACTTGAGACCCCCTGACGTCCCTTCCAGTCCCCCGGGGAAATGCTAGCAAAGGGCTGGGTTTTCTCCGGTCAGTGCCTTTCTCTGAGGCAGCCTCGGGGCTACTTCCCTGGGGAGCTGAGGAGCCACAGAATCCTCACCCTCCACACAGGCCCCGACCACTGAGAGTGTCTGAGTCTACAACTGAAGACAGCAGCTGTTTACATTTACAGCGGAGGCCGAGTGTAAAACAAGACATGACCCTTGACCCACTGTCATAATGTGGCGAGTGAGATGGAAGAGGAGGAGGAGGCTGGATTTGCTCAGCCACAAGAATTTCCTCTCTCCCTAACACACAGTGACCTTGGCTCACTGATGCAATCTCTGGCCCGAGCATCACTAAGAGCTCTTGGCACTAGCCCCTGGAGGCAGGAAAGATCTTACTCCCTTCCCTCTGCAACGCACCCCCAAAGGCAGGTTGCCAAGCCTCTGGGTGCCATCGGCCCTCCTATTTGGGCCAGTTGCTTAGCTCTGTCCAGCAGTCTCATCCCCTCTTCAGATGAGGCCAAAATCTGTGCACAGCTCATTCACCTGGTGCCAGCGATGTCTCTTCTGATTGCCGTGTGTGAGGTATCCCTTGGTCCAGGAAGGGACAAAAGAGTTGGGCAGCCTGTTAGTAGCTGGACAAAAAGCAGTGGTGGGTCTCCCGACTCTTAGTCGTTTATCTTCCATTCTGGGAGGAGCAGGGCAATCACGGAGCATTCACCCAGCCAGCCTATCTTCACCACCAATCATTCAGTTCACTTAGCGGAGCACTGGTGAGAACTGTCATCATTTCAAAGGTTGTTATTAAAAATCATAAGATAAAAGTCCTGCCGGGTTCACTTCAACTAAGGAGAGAATGTTCTTTTGTAAACTGTGTGTCATGCATTATATCACGAGAATAGAAAAAATCGCTGGTTTCTTTCTTTTTTTTAATCTACCGATGATTTTTTAAAAGGAAGACTGTTTTAATTTAAAAAGATTATAGGAGCACACTATTGTAAATCAAATAAATATTTTTTAAAAAAACAACACCTTTTCCTCTGAAACTCAAATGAGAGCATTTGCAAATCTTTGTGAAGCTATCTGTCCAGACACCAATCCCCGCTGTGAGTGCACGCCGCCAGGCCCACTGCTCCGTGCTGGCGGTGGACGGAGACGTAGCACTAGCCAGTGAGAGCTTTGCCACGGCAGCTCAGCAGACCTCGTTGGATCGCGCTTCGCTTTGGCGCACTTCACAGATAATTTCGTTTTCATCAGCATCGAGGCAAGATCCTCCACTAGCAAAATACTTCCACTCACTGAATGAAGGCTCAGATGATGGTTAGCATTTTCTAGCAATGAAGTCGTTTTTAAGGAAGGTGTTACACATTGCATTTTTAGACACATGCTATTGCACACTTCGTGGGCTATCGCATAGCGTAAAGATAATTTTTATAGGCACTGGGAAACCAAAAAACTTGTGTTATTTGCTGGACCAGAATATTCGCTTTAAGGTTGTCGTCTGAGACTGAACCCACCATGTCTCCAAGTATGACTATGTCTGCTTAAACTCAAAGGTCACAGTTGGAAGCTACCTTAAAGGTTACCACTCAGAGGGAGAAGTGAAGGAGTGCTGAAGGGAGGAGGCCCGAACACACACTCAGATTCGTAGAAGCAGAGCTAGCCGAGGATGCAAGGTCACCACCTGTCACAACAAAGAGGAACGGGATGTTCTGCCTTCGGGGAGTTTGCCTTCTAGAGGGAATGATAGGAGAAGAACACAACTGTGATAAGAGGCAGGAGAAAATGCTTTTAGAAATGCAGAAGGGACAGTTTGTCTCTTTGGAAACAGGAAGAGCGCCCCAGTGGAGGTGGCATCTTCGTTGGGTATTAAAGGACAACAGGAAGGATTCCAGCCAGCCGAGACGGGAGCAGAAAAGACACAGAGAGGGACAGCGGGGAGTATGCCTGGGACAGAAGAGGCTGAACTAGGCCAGTGGCGGGAAAGCACAGAGCAGACGCTCCAGGAGGAGTTCTGTTTACTCGGAATGCCACTTGTGTAAGGCAGTGAAGGCGGCAGGGCCTGACGTGTGACTGAGCAGTCCCACTGGCTCAGGGGACAACTGACTGACCGCTGGGTGCTCGGCGCGGGCTGTGATCAGAGCAGCACTTGCAGAGGGTGAAGGGGGCGGCAGGGATAGCAGGCACTGGGAGAAGGGAGATGAGGGTCCAGGTCTAGAGGGAAGATGTTACAGTTTCAAGAGATGCTCCTGAACCAGAACCTAAAGGGCTGGAGGGCGGGCCCGAGGAAAGAGCAGAGTCCAGTGGTAAGCCCAGGTCTGGGGCTGGAGAGTGAAGGAACGATGGCCCAGGCACGGAGACAGCGACATGCAGAGAAACACGCAGAGAAGGATGGGGTGGGGTGTCAAGAGACAGGAGCTGTGGAACGGCTGTGTAATCAGCAAGGGGCCCCCACGGGGCTGCTGTTGTTGAGAAAAGAGGAGGAGGTGATGGTCCTACAAGGGACTGCTTCAGCGGCCTCGCTTTTAAGGTGTCAGTCTCCAGGCCTGGACCACACAACCATTTCAGGTGACTCCTTAGAAGAGGGTGAGAGCACCAACGGGGAGACTGGAGTGAGATGGGAACCCTTGGAAATGGGAAACAGGGAGCAATATGGCCCTCATTCCCATCAAACCCTACTGTTCAGTCCTTCCTTTCTTTCCCTGTCCAAGTTCTAATCTGGATAGAGAGGGATGAATATGTTCTTCTCCTTCCATCTATCTAATGAGATGTTGTGTACTAAGAAACCGAGAGGAATGAAGCATGAGAAGGAGCAAAAGTAAACTTTGCTGCCACCTGAGTCGATGACCTCTCGAACAGCCACTGGACACTGATCGGCTCGGCCACTGGCCAACAGAACCAGGCATGGTCAGAAGGCCAGACGTGCCCCAACCCCCTGCACGGCCGGCTAGAGAACTGGAGCAAACACAAGTGTTTTCAAAGTGACCAAAGAGAAAAGAATGTGACGGTCTTGTTCTTGGTGTCTGATCAAAGAGCTGTCTATTTCCAGCTGCAGAAAAGCCCGGTACTGAGCGGAATGCATCGCTTAAAGCGTTAGGAACGCTAGGTTTGGCCACATGCACAAAATCCAAACATGCACCATGGTGCACACAAGGCAGATGGAGAGCTGCCCTGGCCCTCTCCCTTCACTCCTCTGTCCCTTCTCCTGGTAGTTGTTGAGGACCTACTTCATGCCAGGTATTGCCCATGGCCCCAGAACATTTAAATGCAAATGGCATAGCTCCTAACGTGCTCTAGGGGAGACAGGTGTGCAAATGGTTGTCTGTAGCACTAAGAGGGCGGTAAGGTTATGCACGGGCAGGCAACAAGGGAGGCACACACCCAGCGATGGAGTGACTAGCTGCCATGACACAGCTGGGCCACAGCCAGTAGGGGCACCAGCTCAAAAAGAAGCCGGATGGCGGTAAAACAAGGTCTATGAAAGATGAAGATGGAGTGAGCACAGGGAATGGAGAAGCAGCCATCTAATTCAGAAAGAGGAAGTCTTTGACCACAGGATATGACAGGGGCTCAGTGTTAACTCGGGTTTTATGAGCGCTCAATTAATCCCATCAACAACCCTGTGACATGGTGTTTATTGCCCACTTGTATCAATAAGGAAACTAAGGCTCAGAAAGATTAGTGACTTCCTTTTGCTAACATGTAGCCAAGCTCGGATCCAAACAAGGTTTTCTAACCCCAGGTCCAATGCAGAGTTCTTTCCACTACATTGCTTTAGTAGGAGAGAACACATGAACACACACACACACACACACACACACACACACACCCCTCAAGTTGAGAATGGAAAGAAACCTTTTTTGATTGGGGTGACCTGAGAATGTCTCAAGAAGAAGGTGGTATCTGTGCCAGGCTGGTCAAGCAGATAGGGAGCAGACGTGCCCGTGGCATGGGGAGGAGGGATGGGGGAAGGGATAGACTTAGAAATCTGAACACCCTCGACAGGGGATGCTTTTACCCTACTAAGACGACCTGGGGAAGCTTCACAGGGGAGCCGACAATTAATGTGAATCTCTGCATCTGCGCATATGAACTGAGGCTTGCCAGCTCAAGAAGAGAGCTAGTGCCACAGCTAATTGACCTGGGCATGGGGGTGGGCTGGTTACTGGTGGGCAGCCATATGCAGCTCGGAGCCCGTCTGGCTCATGCTCAGGGCTTGTACTCCCTCTTGGGGAGAGCTAGATTAGGCCACTTGATCTATTCTCATTAAGAACAAATGATAGAAAGCAAGGACATGGTGAAGAATGAAAGAGAAAGTGAGGGAGGAAGGAAAGCATGGAAGGGTGGACTCACTCAGTAAAGGACCAGGTTTGGATTCTATTTCTGTTTCAGTGTGTGTTAGTGACTTTAAGCCTCTTTGTTGGTTTTCTATGGATCACTTTCCTCGTATATGGGAGAAAGAGGATAAATCCTAACCTAACTCACAGAGTAGTGAGAAATTAGAAGTGAACATATTTGAAAAGTTTCACAACACACAGAAAGGAAATGTTACCAGTATCACGTCATAGGCGAGGGCTGACCAGACAGACAGGCTGGCTGGCTAAGATGGTCTCAGAGCCGCACACCTTTTGTCAAACACGATGCTTCATGGATTCACAGTAAGTGTTCAGAGTCACCGGATCGCAGAGCTGACTCAGTGTGGTGTCTCTGAGGAGGGTGTGTGTGCTTGCTAAGGCTGCCGTCCCGGGGAGTGAAGCTGTTGGGCAGGACTCACTGTTGGGCAGGGGAGAAGAGGCCAACTCACCCGCTGCCTCCCGAGCACACGCGCCCGCTCACGGCTGCCTCTCGCTGGCAGAGAGCTTCCACGTTCCTACCAGGCCACAGGGCAGAATTTCAGGGCCTCTGCCCCTTCCTGGAAAAGCCCATCCCTGAGAGGATGACCTCATATCCGGGTGTCTGAGCCAGGCCTATTTATGCCTATGGTCCCACTGTCATTGCTGCTGGCTCTCCCTTTCACTCTCGAAAGTGTCCTGGCTGAAGGTCATTTCCAGGGTCCCCTTGTCCAGGGCCTCCGGGAGAAGCTTCCTTGTGATCCTCTTGGGAGGCCGATTCCGCGCGACCCTTGTGCAACAGAGTCCTCCGTGGATGACCCTCGTTTCTGCCTCGTTTCAGGTGCATAGCGTGATGTCCATGTTGTTCTACACTCTGATCACAGCTCTTCTGATCGGCATCCAGGCAGAACCACAGGCAGAGAGCTATGTCCCAGCAGGGCACCTCGTCCCCCAAGCCCACTGGACGAACCTGCAGCATTCCCTCGACACAGCCCTCCGTAGAGCCCGCAGCGCCCCGGCCCGGGCGATAGCCGCCAGGGTGTCAGGGCAGACCTGCAACATCACTGTGGACCCCAAGCTTTTTAAGAAGCGGCGACTGCGTTCACCCCGCGTGCTGTTCAGCACGCAGCCCCCGCCTGTCGCCACAGACACCCAGCAGCTGGACCTGGAGGCTGCTGGTGCCCCCTCCTTCAACAGGACTCACAGGAGCAAGCGCTCCACGTCCCACCCCATCTTCCACAGGGGGGAGTTCTCGGTGTGCGACAGCATCAGCGTGTGGGTGGGGGACAAGACCACGGCCACGGACATCAAGGGCAAGGAGGTGATGGTGTTGGGAGAGGTGAACATCAACAACAGCGTGTTCAAACAGTACTTTTTCGAGACCAAGTGCCGGGACCCCAATCCCGTGGACAGCGGGTGCCGGGGCATTGACGCCAAGCACTGGAACTCGTATTGCACCACGACGCACACCTTCGTCAAGGCACTGACCATGGACGACAAGCAGGCCGCCTGGCGGTTCATCCGGATAGACACGGCCTGCGTGTGTGTGCTCAGCAGGAAGGCGGGGAGGAGAGCCTGACCGCACACAGCCCCGCCCCAGCTCCCTCCACTCTCTCCTGGGCCCTCCCTACCTCAACCTGTAAATTATTTTAAATTATAAGGACTGCATGGTAATTTATAGTTTATACAGTTTTAAAGAAATATCATTATTTATTAAATTTTTGGAAGCATCCTGTGTGCTGCCACTCCGGTCATTTTCCCCAGGGTGACCATCTGCAAGTCTGGGGCCAGCCGGGGGGAGGAAGAAAGGGCGGGTCGCCTGTAGCAACCCCTGGATCCCCTGAAAGGCCTGCCTGGAGCCCTCAGCCCACCCCAGCCGGCACTACCGCTTCAGGGAAGGCTAAATGGGTTCAGATATTAGCCCACATTGGGCATGATTAGGGAGGGGAGCCTGCTGGATTGCAACTTTGTCCTGCATTCCAGAGCCAACGCTACCTAATCCTTGGATTGCCTGCCCCCACCACCCGGCCTGGATCCATGCGCCTTGATTTCGCCACTCGGGCGTCTGTGGGGCTTCATCAGAAGGCTCCGACCTGGGGGGACCCACTCACTTTGTAGGCAGGAGGAGACTTGCACCAAGGACCCGAGAGGCTGGCTGGCTTCTAGGGGAAGATCTGCAAAAAGCTGGGGCACTATCTGGCAGAGTTGCAACAAAATAAGCACATGAGGCCTGTCACGGTGGATCTGATTTCCTGTGCACATTGCCTTAGCACTAACGGCTGGTCCTCGGCTTCTCCTCCAGCCGCTTCCTACGGAAAGACTTGGTTACCCGAGGAAATAAGAGGGTCTCCGACACTCCTGCTACCCACGAAGGGCCTCACAGCCACTTCCGATGTCGGCCTCCGCTCAGGGGAGTCAGAGGCCTGCCCTGAAAAAAACTTGAAAATGTTTCGTTCTCATTGGGTGACTTTCACAAGTGTCCGGAGGTGGGCACGGTCATGGGATCTCAGAGAGAGGGTGAGGGTAGAAAAGACACAAGTAAATGGAGCGAAAACCGGCACAAATGTACCAGGCAAGGTTGGTGACACCAGGGGAACAGTGCCTTCTCGCTGCTCCCCAACAGGGGAGAGAGGGGAACAGGAGGGTGTGAGAAGGGGGACACAGGGCAGGAGGAGGGGGAAGGTGTCATCTCACCTTTACCAGCCTCCGCTGCCTCCAAGAAACCCAGCACCCTGGGGGTAGTCTTCTTTTTTGGGGGGACAGGTGCTAATCAATGCTAACAACATCAAGAGCATCTTGACTTAGAGAGAGATGGAGGTGATAGAGATGGAGGTGACAGACATGGAGGTGACAAATGGAGGTGATAGACATGGAGGTGACAGATGGAGGAGACAGGCATGGAGGTGACAGAGATAGAGGTAACAGAGATAGAGGTGACAGAGATAGAGATGACAAACATAGAGGTGACAGACATGGAGGTGACAGGCATGGAGGTGACAGACATGGAGGTGGCAGACATGGAGGTGACAGAGACATGGAGGTGACAGAGACATGGAGGTGACAGGCATGGAGGTGGCAGACATGAAGGTGGGAGACATGGAGGTGACAGAGATGGAGGTGATAGAGACATGGAGGTGACAGACATGGAGGTGATAGAGACATGGAGGTGACAGGCATGGAGGTGACAGACATGGAGGTGACAGAGACATGGAGGTGACAGAGATAAAGGTGACAGACATGGAGGTGACAGAGATGGAGATGACAGACATGGAGGTGATAGACATGGAGGTGACAGAGACAGACATGGAGGTGACAGAGATGGAGGTGGCAGACATGGAGGTGACAGAGACATGGAGGTTACAGACATGGAGGTGGCAGACATGGAGGTGACAGAGATGGAGATGACAGACATGGAGGTGACAGGCATGGAGGTGACAGAGACATGGAAGTGACAGAGATAGAGGTGACAGACATGGAGGTGACAGACATGGAGGTTACAGACATGGAGGTTACAGACATGGAGGTGACAGAGATGGAGGTGGCAGACATGGAGGTGACAGAGACATGGAGGTGACAGACATGGAGGTGGCAGACATGGAGGTGACAGAGACATGGAGGTGACAGACATGGAGGTGACAGAGATGGAGGTGACAGGCATGGAGGTGACAGACATGGAGGTGACAGACATGAAGGTGACAGAGACATGGAGGTGACAGAGACATGGAGGTGGCAGAGAGACTCCAGGGTACAGCCCAGAAGAGGACTCCAACCAGCCTCGAGCTGCCCCTTTGCCCTGTGACTTGTGTTTGTTTTGTATTTTCTCTGAAAGCACAATGCCTCCCTTAAGAACGAGCACTTACACTGAAATGGACATTTTGTTTCCCACCCCTCCCCTGACCCTGGTTTTTATGAGCGCTGGCCCAAATTGTCCCTCTGGTTTAAAAAGCAAATAATCGTGCTTATTGCTCTGTAACCCTTGATGGGCCACCCCACCCTCACCCCAACCCAAATAGGGCGAATTAGAAACGTTGAAAGCTTTGGCACGAGAGGAATTTGATTAGGGCGAAAGCATGATGAAATGTAGTCTACTTTTCCTATCAACGCTACTGCAACTGGATTAAAGATTTATGTTAAAGAAACACCAACCAGAACATTCTGGTCAGATAAAGCCTGCATGGGGAGAGGCGTCCCTCTGACCTATGTCTGTGGCTTTTCACTGGGCACCAGTGCCAAGGCCTCAGCCATCCTGGCCCCTCTTAACAAAGAGTTCCTGGGCCCTTCTCCTGGGGCTGCTCAGGCCTGCTGGCCCTGGAGGTGGTGAGAGAGGAGAGGGCGGGGCATGGGGAAGCTGGCTTTGTCTCTACCAGGTGAAGACTGGAGAGCCACTCCACACTACAGTACATGGGTCCCCAAGACCTGGAGGGAAGACAGCCTCCAAGGAAGGATGGAGGCTGAGGGGTGAGTAACGGAGGGCCCCTGCCTCCACTAACCACCGCCCTCCCCAAAGGCAGCATTTGCTGGAGGCCGAGCCTGGAGCCAATGTATTTACACACCGCATGGGATTATCAGTTTGCCTGAACCGAGTGGTCCAAAAACAATCCTGAGCCTGGTGGTTTCTGCAACTTGGATTCTGCCCCCCACACAGCGGGGAGCTCTGGCTTCCAGACCCACCCGGGCTGCCCCCAAGAGGCCAGGCCCCAGACACTTGGACACATTGAAAAACAGCTTAAAACCGCCCGCTATGTTCTGCGCAAGAGCAGCAGTGGCAGGCGGGTCTTATAAACGTTTCCTTACTCGCCTCACTGAGGTTTTTGTGCCCAGATCACGGAAAGCCCCAAGGTCAGAGCAGATGCCTTCCCCTCAGCAGCTGCCCCTCCAGCAACCAAGGTCCCTGCCGCCTTGGCCAGACTCAGCCCAGCTCTCCTAATGACTCTGGGAGACAAAACCTGACCCTAGTTCATGTTCCAAGTCAGTCCTCTGACCCCCTCCCACCGCAGACCCCAGCCGCCCCACCTGCTTCCCCCTCACCGACACCCTGCAGCAGGAGACAGGTCTGCAAAGCAACCAAACGGCTATTCTCACCCCCATGAAACCTAGGACTGCCTGTCTATCTCACCACCATCTCAGCATCGTCTGCATCATGGGGGCAGTTGCCCCCCACCCGGAGTGCAGAGGGCAGAGGGGCTGTCCCTCCTGGCCCACATGGTCTCTGCTCCTTGGAGAAAAGGGACCCACCGCTGGGGAGGGGCAGGGCCCCAACTCAGCAGTGACCTCAGAGTCTTTGCTCCACGGCCTGAATGGGACAGAGAGGAGCTGGGGCCCTGGTGCTGAGGAAGCAGCCCGATGTGAAGGTACAAACATGGCTTGGTGTCAGCAGAGCCAGGAGCCAGGCCCAGCTCCCCAGGCCTGTCTGCGAACACTCAGCAAGCCGCTGCTCCTCTCTGACCTCAGATCCTGCACTTGGGGAATGAAAATAAGCATTTCTCTAGCCCAGAGTTAGAGCAAAACCATGCATTTGAGAGTAAACAGTCAGATCCCATGCAAGTGGAGGGCAAAGTGATTTGTTCTAAACTTACAATCCCTGCAGTGATTGTAGGAGAGTAACAACTATGAAGTGCTCACTGGGTATTTGTTTGCTGGCAGATGTAGAGATTGGGTATGGGAAACCCTCTGGTCATGGGCATTAAAAAATATGGACTTGGCACAGCCAGGCTCAGAAGGGCAAGAGTAAAATTAGCAGCTATTGTGCTTCAGATTCTGCTTGAATCTGGGCTCAGGAAGACAGCCTAGATTCTAGGGAACTGATTAAGAGCATGGGCTCTGAGGCCAGACAAGCAAGATACTTCCACTTAGGCTGTGTGACCTTAAGCAAGTTGCTTCACTTCTCAGAGCTCCAATTTCTTCGTCTGTGCAATGAGGTCAGAGGGCTGGGAGACAATGAAAGGATATAAATTATATAATACAGTGGTACCTCGAGATACGAGTGCCCTAACTTACGAGATTTTTGAGATATGAGCCGTCGAGTGAGCGATTTTTGCTTTGAAATACAAGCAACATTTGAGATAGGAGTCATCGCGCGGATCGGCCGGCTGCACACGACCCACCAGTTTACCGCAACTCGAGCGTCTCATAGTTTCCCACGCCTCAAGGTTACAGAACGAATTAAACTCGTATCTCGAGGTACCACTGTATAAACATACACAAGTGCCTGGCATTTAAGAAGATGTAATACATTTTCGTTTTGAGAACTAAGTAGAATTGGCTGAGAAACCCTGAAAGGATGTTGGAACAGGGTGCATCACCTTTCAACAAGGCAAGAGGGTTCGTGAACGGAGAGTCTTGTAAATGTATCACGGGTTTACTCTGTGACGACCAAGCTAATATGACTGTTAGCACTGACTGAGCGTGTGCTGTGTGCCGGCCCCGTAGGAAGCAGTTAACATGGATTAGCCAGAGCAAGCCTCCTCGTTCTAATACTAGGAGCACCTTACGGAGATGCCAGAGACTGCCTTCCTGTGTTCACGCATCACTGCCAGCGAGCCTCTCCCCGGTTCTCTGGGATGTTTTTCCTCTCTCAGCCCTTGGCAAGTTTATAAAACATTGGCACCGAGAGTTTCCACGTGTCCAGCACGTGGGCTCTGTTCTGCTCCAATTACTTTGGGTCGGCAAAGGAAGAGCTCTGACCTTCTTAAAGTTCACCTCGGTTTGTGGAGACGGCTCAGGCGCCTGTCAGAGCCAAGATTAGGTGGGGCGGGCCCTTTCACAGCAGCAGCCTGAGGAGAATCCCTTAAACCAGTGGTGGGCGAACTCATTAGTCAACAGAGCCAAAAATCAACAGGACAAGGACTGAAATTTCTTTTGAGAGCCAAATTTTTTAAACTTAAGCTATATAGGTAGGTACATTGTTATTAACTTAATTAGGGTACTCCTAAGCTGGCCTTTGCTAAAAATGTGGTATTCTGTGGAAGAGCCACACTCAAGGGGTCAAAGAGCCGCATATGGCTCTCGAGCTGTGGTTTGCCAACCACTGCCTTAAACCCAATCTTGCAGGTCACAGGCACTCAACCAGTCTTTTAGGGTGGGTAAGATAGAATTCGTTCCCATCTTCCCTTCCCCTCCAAACACCATCCCAACCTGTCTGTGCCTAACCTGTGTCAGCAATAAGTGGGTTAGTGGTCTGAGTTGAAGGTAAGGTCCTTCCTGAGGCCACTGGGTGAGACTCATCCCAGCATATTTCAGAGGCTGGTGTCATGGTGAAGAACACGATCAGACGGCCATAGTCAGACGCTAGCCTTACCACTAGCTTGTCTGAGTGACATTGGACAAATGACCGATCTCTCTGTACTCCAGTTTTCTCACATGGAAAACGTGGATGATGATAATAGACCCTACTCTGTTGACTTGTAATGCACTTAAGTCAGTGCTTGGCATATAGTAAGTGATTGTATATAAAACATGCAAAAATACACACAGCTATAGGCACACACATCTCTGCCCACATACACACACAATATACATATACACTCACAGAGCTGCTGAGCATTGAGAAGCAGCCTGCAAGTGTATATTCCACACTCACATGCACCCGCACACTAATCTCAAAACACAGAGCAATGCACAAATTATGCCGATAAATATTCTGAGTGATGGCTACCATAATGAGAGGCAAACAAATAGGAAGAGTAAAACCAGGAAGACTGCTCAAAGGAAACAACTTCTGATCCGTGTTTGGGGGAAAAGGTTGAGTGAAATCATTGTTTGTGCTGGGACTTCTTCCAGATTTACAAACAAGGTAAAACCCAAACCAGAGGTTTCCCGGTCTGGCTGGGAGAGAGAGAGCAGCCTCCATCCTCTCACCTCATTGTGAACCACAAACTGGCAAAGGGACTACCTTCTCCTGCAAATACAGACCTCGGGGAAACTCAGAGAATAACCAAGTGAAATCCTGCAGGTGGACATGGAATATCAAATGCCAAAGAGCTTGTTAAATAGCTTCCTGAAGATGGGGCTTCCTCCATCTGTCCTGAGCAGCTGGAATGGATCTCCTTGATCCCCCAAAAAACAAGTAGGAAAAAGGAAGGCCCTCATGTGCTCTGCATCCGGGGATGGACTTGAGTGTATGGCCAGCTAGATACCTCAGCTAACATTTGGTGCCATGGCTGTGCAGTCTCCAGCTCAGCGGGCCTCTCCCCCTTTATCTCGCCCTCACCATTCCCACTTTGACATAATGAAAGTGCAACTTGCACACTGTCTCGAGATTGCATATGATAATTGGAAACATGTGTCCGAGCTGGCACCCCTTCAAAGGACTCTGGAACTCCGACTTGGGCTGTCTTCTGATTGCAAAAGCAATCCCTCGAGCTGGCTCTCCTGCCTTCACATTTTTTCAGCTGTACCTTAAGGTTAACTCTTGCCAGGAGGAGGCTGATGCAAGCCGAGCTCACTCCTGACCTTCTGCAGAGGCTGGCAGTAACAATTCCCCACAGCAAGGCTCTGAACTTGGCATCTAGGCACCGACTTTTCAGCAATCATAGCAAGAATCAGCAAGTCCAATTTTCTTTTATGCAGAAATGGCATGTTGTTAGCTCAACACCCAGGTGGGGGCCTCGTCTTCTGAGGCACTGCCTGGACTTTCACCAAATAGAGGGCTGGATCTTCTCTGATCCAGCAAGGTGGCTTCTGGGGAAAAAAAATAGCAAAGTGTCTTTATCTTACCAGGAGCCTCCTGGGGAAAACCAGAATCAGTGGTGACTCTCCACTATCATCACCTCAAGTGATACGACACACAGGAGGAGCTGAGGGGAACTATTCAGTTTATCAGACACCAGATACACATCTATGATGTGCAAATGCCACCCAAGGTCCTGAGTGGATAGGGGACAAGATGGGCCTCCTGTTCTCCAACATCTGAACTGGAGGCTGAATAGAGGATTTCAGTGTTTCAGCTTCCAGTCTGGATGTATCTACATACCACACACCCACAGCACAGGGAGGCGGGCTCTCACACACCCTGGTGTTGGCAGCAACCATGCCGTCCCCTCACATTGGCCTCTACCTGCTTGTCCCTGACCTGCTTTCACTTCCATTTTGTCCCTACGCAGTTTCAAACTCTTGACCCCATGTCCCTGAACCTGATCCTGCCCTAGGTTTTCCAGAGAAGTGCTTCTCCATCTTTAATGTTCACCTGAATCATTTGGGGACCTGATTCAGTGGAGAGGAGGGACTGAGATCCTGCACTTCTAACAAGCATCCTGGTGAGGCCCACAATGCTGTTCGGGGGACCATATCCTTGAGAAGCAGGGTCAGAGACCACACATGGTCATCCCACGTCTAGACCTCAGTTCTCACTTGGGAACTTGAGCCAGACTCATCTGTCCTGTTCTCAAAGTCCCAATTAGCCTTGGGTACAACAGTCCTGGCTCTATGTTCAGCCACTGGGTGTGCAACCTCTGCCTCACACTCACGGGCCAGTGTCCCAAATGGTAAGCTCTGTTGTCCTCCCTTGATGGGAAGAAGTCAGGAAGGGGAAGCCCTGACCTACATAAATATGGGAAGAATGTGATAAGGGCTACAACCAAGTCCTGAGGATGTAGAAACCCATCCCAAAGAGAAGCCAGGGCCAGAGCCAAGGTCAGAGACAGGCTTCTGGCAGCAAAGCAGAACAAGGGAAAAGCATCTGCCACTTGGCACCAGGCTTGGTCCTACTAATAGAAGAAGGGTTGGTGACAAGCAAAGCACCACAACGGAGGCCTGTGCCATCTTTCAGGCCTGTGCCATCTTTCATGACAAAATATTTCTGAGCAGGCTTTCTGTCTTCTCTCACACTCAATCTATTAATCTTGGTAACAGAGGGATGAAAAGTCATCCTCATCAGCGTGAGACATTCAGGGCTGTCCTAAAACTTCTCAGAGGGGCTGTTTTTACTGCCCCCAGGACAGTTTACATGACACTTGATATGACTATTGGCAATGGCTGTACAAATGTCATAGTTAAGTGTGTAAAACAAGTAGTGCCATTGGTCTCAGGGTTTGTCTTCCTTCAGCTTTAAGTAGATAAATTCCAAAGCCAAATTATGTCAGGAGTCATTGAAGCATTTGAAAACCCCAAACTGGTCCCTTGATGGCCATATGTGGAGTTTCCACCTCTGGCTCTCACCCTTAAAGGGCAATATACAGTTTATTTACAGTTTGTCATGTTTGAAGAATGTCATTTAAAAATAACAACCAGTTCTATTCTTTTTCTCTTTAGTTGGCTCCCTTCTGGATCTATAATGGATGCTGATGTAGTTACAATCTCTCTTTTATCCCTTAAGTAAAAATATCACTATTTTAAGTAATATCATGGACATGCCAAAAAAAAAGGCAGAGGGAGGGGGGGTGCGTGGAGGAGGCTTTCAAATGCCCTAAAAGAAGCTCTGCAGGAAAAACATAGCAAAGAATTCAAGCCACCTAAAATTTATCAGAACAGATGGCTAGTTCTCTCTGAATTAATAGATGCTATAAGCAATAAAACCAAAGTAAATGTTTTATGTGCATACCAGAAATCATCTATTCAGAATCTCTTTGGTTTACATCTAGGTATTCAAGCCACAGACTTGCAGCCTGAGGTGGTAAATATAAATTTATCTCTGAAAAATATTTTGTTTCAGAGACTGTTTAATTTTTCTTTTTTCTCTTACTTTTTTTTTATTTATTTACATCATGATCCTACACAAAATGAGAGCCAAAAGACCAAATTGTGGGCAAAATTCCCTCTAAATCAGTCTTGCTTTCTTATGCCAATAGCATCTGGATTCAGCACAAGCAAGAGTTCTAGCTGAGAAAGCTGTCTGTTTGTTACCACTCTTCTTTTGGATTACACTTGGAAATTTTCCTGAATTCTCCCTACATGTTCCAAGAAGCCTCCTTCTGTACCTCCTGTAAGACAAGACTTCATCTCCACTGAGAAAGCACAGTGGCATAAGATTCACGGTGTGGAAAATGATGATAGGACAGAGGTCTATGAGCAAGAGGGCCCAACATACATCAAAGGGTTTGGATGCCCTGTGGTAAGAGAATGCAGAACTCTATTCAGTGAGGGATTTAGTCTATATAGACTTTAATTATGGCTTCATTGGGTTGTGGTTTGTGCGTATTTGGTGAGTCATAGAAGTTTTTAAAAGCAAAAAGCTTTTCAATTTTCTTATTCATTATAAAAAGCTTTGTCCTATGTAAAGCAATAAAGACACAATTAGAATGGGATAACCAGATCCCAGTGGAATAAGGGGAGTGTCAGAAAAGAAAGCAATATTTAAATCAGAATCCTGACTGTGCCACTGAATGGTGAAGGCTCAGCCTAGTGACACATTGCAGACCATCTGGACTATGGGTGGATCTGAGCACTGTTTAACTGTGCACAGTTCAGGTGGCAAGGGGTGACAAGACCAAAGAACACATTGAGCACCACTGTCCTCAACACGCCACACGAGCTACACATGTATCTGTGCGCCCTATATGTGTGTCCCCTTATTTACTGGGGTGAGGAAGAAACCTTACTCCATTAGTCCACGTTCAGCCAAACTTCTAATCCACCTGGTTTGTTTTGTTTATGAATTTATACATTAGCAGGTAGCTAAGGGAGTAAGCTATGGAAGTAGAATTCCTGGATTCAAATTCTGGCTCTCTCATTTACAGCCTGTATCAGTCATTGAATTAGTGGCTTAAACAACATAAATTTATTTTCTCATGGTTTTTAAGGCTGGTAAGTCTTCTGGCCAATTTGGATGAGGGCTCTCTTCCTGAGGGGAGAAGTAGGGAGGAAGAGCTCTTATAAAGACACTAACCCTATTGGATCAGAGCCCCATCCATATGACCTTATTTAACTTTAATTGCTTCCTTGGAGGCCTCATTTACAAATACAGTCACATTGAGAGCTAGAGCTTCTACACATGAATTATAGGGACACTCTGTTCAATCTATAAAACTAAGGAATGTGATTCTGAGCAAGTTATGTAAACTTTACCAAGTTATGAGAACTATATCTATCCTATACTTTGCTTTCACTATGATCTCTGTAAGTGCTCAACATAGTGTTAGTTGTCAATACTACATTTCACTCACATAGAAGTAAATTCTAGAGCTTTGATCCATTAGGGTGACCAAGAAGGATCAGAGACTTGAGATTATGAGGAAAGAAAATGGAACCTGCAAACCAGTCCTTTACCCGGATGAGGAGAGACAGAAAAGAGACAAGAAAGTGGCCTGGCTGGTGTGACTCAGTGGTTGAGCATCAACCTATGAACCAGGATGTCATGTGGTCAGGGCATATGCCAGGGTTGTGGGCTCCATTCCCAGGGTAAGGCATGGAGGATGGAGCTAACCAATTGATGTTTCTATCTCTCTTCCCTCTCCTTTCCTCTCTGAAATCAATAAAAATATTTTTAAAAGAGAGAGAGAAGAAAGTGAAGTGCTAAGAAAAGAGAACACAGAGTCCATGTTGGGTGGCCTGGATGCTGGAAAGTTTCTCATGTTGAACTAAAAATCGTTCCCCAACATTTCCACCTACTCACACAAGTACTATACCTAGGAAGTGTTCTCTGCTACAACATGAGGTGTTGGCCCATGCCCTAATCCACATGACCAATCTCCAAAAATAGATATTATGTCTTCCCACCCATGTTGTTTATTTCCCAAGCTAAACAGTCCAGGTCCTTCAATCATCCCCATATAATAGCGTTTCCAGTCACTTGCTGTCCTGGTCAGCCCCCTTTGATACACTCTAATTTGTTCATGTTCCTCTTCAAATGTGGTATCCATAAGGAAACACAATACTCCAGATGTGGACTGACCAGCACTAATTACAATGGGAATATTAACTCCTTTGATCTGCACAGTATATTTCTATTAATGGAGTCTAAAATTACAAAAACTCTTTCAGCTGCCACATCACTCTAGATATTCATTTTGCATATATGGAAAATTATAACTTGTTTTTTGTTTTGTTCTATTGTGCTTTGTTTTCTTATTGTTATTAAGCCAGGACTCCTTCATCTTTCATTTTTGCCAGTGATTACTCAGGCTAACCATAGGCGTGTGGTGGACTAAATGGTTAGACTTACAGTCTATGTGGGCAGGAACTAAGTCTAAGTCATCGTGGTTTCCCAGAGCCTAGTATAGTGCCGGTTCTCTGACATGTTAGTTACATCTTCTACCAACTACCTCCCACCATGATTAGAGCTTAAAGAATAAAAGCACCAGAAAAAGCTGAATCTCTATTCCTAATTATACCACTGGCCCCCAAACCCCTGACAACCTGACCTTTGTAGGACTTTTGTGAACTCATTCAAACAGCCCATCTAATGGCAAACACAGCAGAGAAGAAAAAGAATAGCGAATTGTGTGAAACATGGAGTGAATAAAAGAGTGTTTGCTCAGTCCAGCTCCATTTATAACTACGTTATATTCCTCAGACTGAGTCCCATCTCTTCTATTTGGTCACCTTGTGAGAGGAGGGGGAAGCCTTGAGCTCCCCCTAGAGGTTAGAGCGTGGGACTAATAAGAAATGCTCAATAACTTTGAATGACCCCTGATGATCTTTCCTATCTGAATCTTGATCTGGTAATCCAATGTACTGATCGATCTTCTCAACTGTCCAAAAATGGTGACTTGAGAAAGGGTCAAGCCAACTGAGACCTCTGGAGAGAACCACCAATGTATGTGACCTTGGCCCAAGGAAATTACTACTAACTCGTTTTGTCTAAATATTAGCTCCCTCACCATGTTGGTTTGCTTGCTCTTGACAGCTTTATACCCCAGTGTACCTCCCACAGATTTCCATATTTTGCATTTGCTTAACTTGGAATTTATCGTTACTATCCATTCATTTGTTCTTCTAAGCTGGGAATATACTCGTAAGAAAAATCAGACATGAGACTTACAGTCTAATGAAGGAGAAAGACAACCCACAAACAAATGAAATGGCAATCATGATGAGAGCTTCAAATAGAAGTATATGGGTCCATGAGCACCACAATAGAGGGATTTGACCTGCTGGGGAGGAGAAAGGCACATGAGGATGAGGGATGAGTGTGACCTATTGGGGAGGATGAAGGCAGAGATAATGGTCTTCTGCAAAAGGTACTGTGAGAGGAAGTTCTTAACTCTGCCTGTAGAGGCCAGGAAGGCCCTTTACAGGAGGGGCATTTGAGCTGAGGCTTGAAGGGTGAGTAGGCATACACTACAAGGGCAAAAGGAAGTTCCAGGCTGAGAAACAGCATTTGCAAAGGCCTGGGTGCAAAGGAAAGCATGGCGTAGTAAAGGAAGCTGTTTTGGACAGACTCCAAGATGTCCTCAAGCATCAGGAGAAAGATGATGCTGGAAAAGCAAGCAAGAGTCACTCATGATGAGCTTTGAACACTGTTCTCTAGAATTTAGATCTTATCCCATAGGCGATGGCAAGCCTCTAAAGCTCCCATTTGTACTTTAGAAAGATCACCCAGGCAGCCATGTGAAGGATAATTTGTAATTGTGAAGAATCAAAGAGAATTTTAACTCATCTGACATCAATGACTGGTTAGCCCATATACATTTGGCATTTTATATATGGTGTTACTTTGATTTGTTTGACAGAGGATCCAAAGCAATAACAATCACAGAATCTCTGGGACGACAGCTAGAGTTGGCTCCGTTTTTCCCAGCTTGTGTTCTATAGAATACTAATTTTATGGGGTATTAGTAGGTGTTAAGTAAGGGAGAAATATCTGGCCATTATAGTCTCAGAAATGATACTTTAGGTTATTACCATAGGGAATAGAGTAATCTTGTAGATAATCCAAAGGAAATAAAGCAGAAAAAAGGGCCTCCATGTCCCTTTAAAAAGCATCAAAGAAGATATATAATGGGTAGCTATAGACAAAGACAGACAAATGGGTACCTGCTTCTCTTTCTATTATTGTTTTCCTTGGACTGGTAGTGAAATGGGCTGGTGTGGGTACTTTTGAGCATTCAAATATTAATAGTAGGAGGAAAGCAGTTTCAACTTCAGCTGGGCAGCAGAGAGAAATCAGTTTACTAGTATAATTTAAAAATTGGCTGTGCAGCTATCTAATCCTCCCCTGGAGAAGGAGCCAGACAGGGTAGGTGGTATCAGCCAGGATGATAGAGAGAAGGTTAAGTCAGAAAGAGAAGTGATCCAGGGCAGAGAAGCAGGGGGATGCAGGATAGGAATGTAAAAACAATGCCCGCATGCTTTAGTATCAAGATAAAGAAACTGAGTCTGACACCAGGCCTGGGCCTGAAAAGAAGATCCAGTAGGAGATCAGGTCCTAAGTATATGCAGAGACAGAGTAGGAATCTAGTAAGGATCGAGATGCAAGTGAAGCAGAAAGGTCAGGCTTTTCTGACCTGGGTAGAGATGGGTCGCTCAGAGCATCTTCTCATGAGATGTGGCCATGTGGTACCAGCGGGTGGGGGTCTCACTACATTAAGCCACAGCATCTGGCTAGGCGAGGTCATCCATACACAGATAGATTGAGTCCTCCCCCAAGACTATAACTTATGGGGCAGGAATCATTTGTTATGCCTTAGTTACTCCAGCATCCCCACACAGAGCATGGCACAACACCAGGTACTTAGTTAAGATTCTTCTGAACAAATGGCTGAATTGAGCTTCCCTCCATATTCCCAGCCTTTCTTGACCTCTAGATTCCAAAGGAAGTTCTGTTTGAATCCAGAATGTCTTTGAAAAGCAACCCTCCTTGTTACATCCCAATGGAAAGATGTGAAGACCTCATGCTTATTGAAATGTCAACTCCCAATCTCAATAGTGAAACGATATAGTTGGCAACGCAACCACAGTGAAACACCAAAGCTGGCGTGTGTTAACCTCTCCTCTCCCTTTTCCCACTTCATTCCAACATTAGGCTGAACTACTAGTGAGCTGAGTGAGCAGGAACCACAGGCCCATAGGCTAGCTTCCCAACAAGAAGCCTTAGGGAATTTTTAACGGTAATATTAATTTAGCTTGCCAATCTGCAATTTTAGGAAACTTAAACCACAGAAATGTTATATTGTGTTATTTTAAGGTTGTTGTTTTTTCTCCCGGCTTCTATAACCATGAAAGAGTTTTTGGCATGAATATCCTCTCTCATAAGGAAGGAGAGGGCATTTCATGTCTTACATGGTGCGTGGGTCCACAAGGTGAGGGATCCATCCCCATAGCAAATGCCAAGGAGAGCAGGTATGGAATGGACAGGCAAAATGCCAGAGGCTCCAGAGGACAGGAAATGTGAGAGTGCCTGCCTCCTACAGAGCAGGGGTTGGAGTTTCAGGGCAATTTCCCTGGTGCCATCCTTCCTGTAGCCTGCATTCACCGGAAGGATGGAGGTAGCTGCCAGTTGCAGCTTTGTATATGCAGGAATGAAAAAACGATAAAGACCGGGATCTTCAAGATCCTAGCAAGTTGATTCCGTTGTACAACAATGTAAATGTACATAATGCCACGGAACTGTACATAAACATGGTTTAAAAGGTGAATTTTATGTTACCTATTTTTACCAGAATATTTTTCATGAGCAAATAGAATAAGGGGGTGGGGTGGGAGCGTCAGTATTTCCAGTCCCCTGCTCCCTCCAGGCACATGGAGGATTGCACCATCCACCCGGCCTCTGTAAAGTTCGGAGTGGCCACTCTGCTTGCTTTGGTCTGTGCAGTGTAGGTGGAAGCGATGCAGGTCATATTCTGGTGGAAACAGTAGGCACCTGTGTACACTTCTCATGCTTGCCTCCCCGACTGCAGTGAACCCCAAAGCTTGGTGCTAAGATGGTGAAATCGTAAAATGGAGAAACCCTTGTCAGCCTGGGTCCTGAGTGACCAGGTTGAGTTTAGTCTCCCATCAACCTTCGGGGTTAAAGCATGAACAAAAAAATTTGTTTTATAAACCTTTCGGCCTGAGAGGTTTGATTCTACGACAGAAACACACAATATAACTTAGCCTATCTTGATAAGTACAGGTATGCTGCCTCATCTCAGTGATAATAATCAAGCTCTTGTCTTCTTCTTGCAAAAGTCTTCCTATGTCCACGTCTTAGTTCATTGCATTTGCTAGCTATGCAAATTCAAACAAGAAAAACACTCTCTGAACCTTAGTTTGCTGGGTTTTTTTCATTTATGAGGGAGCTGCAGGAGAATTTAAGTTAAATTTTATTCAACAAATACCTACAGAGAGTGTGGGAGTGCCAGGCACTATGTTGGTGAGAGTTGGTATGGAGAGTCCCTTCTATATCTGGTAGAATGGGCCCGTCCTGACCAGCTTACTGCTAGGGACAAACTTGAGTCAAGTCCGTAGCCACTCAATGCATGTGACACTTTGGGCAAGTTATGACTTAATCTGTCTCTCTCCATTTCCTCAATTAGTAAAACAAGGATATTTATCCCACCTACTAGGTCTATTGAGAGCGTTAAATAAAAATAGTGTGTGTAGCCTATCTGGTATGGCTCAGTGATTGAGCATAAACCTATGAACCAAGAGGTCATGGTTCGATTCCCAGTCAGGGCACTTGCCCAGGTTGTGGGCTTGATCCCCAGTGTGGGATGTGCAGGAGGCAGCCAATCAATGATTCTCTCTCATCACTGATGTTTCTATCTCTCTCCCCCTCTTCCTCTCTGTAATGAATAAAAAAAATATTGATTTTTTAAAAAAATGAAACAGTGTGTGCATAGAACTCCCGGGTTAAGTTCACTGGTGATTGAAGCAGACAGATCTGGTTCTGGTCTGGTGGCATCTCTTACTTCGTGTCTGACCTTGAGCATGTTTCTTAGACATATTATGCCTCAGTGTCTTCATCCATAATGAGAGAATAGCCGTGGTACCACTACTTCCATTGGTTTGTAATGAGAAATGTTGAATTATGAAACATAGTGACAGTCCATATATGTTAATGGCCCCTAAGATAGCTGTTTTACACAAACTGGGCTGTTTTATGTATATAAAACAAAACGTAATTATTTATTGAGTGGGTATTTCTCCTGCCTTGAAGAGAGGGACTGAGTCTTAATCCTCTCCACATCTCCAGTGCCTGGAAAGTAGACAGGTTAAATAATTGTGATAAATTCATCATATTTTCAATTCTCTTTCTTCTCTCCTCCTGCAGAAAACTCAATCTCTTGGTCTTAGAAAGTCATAAGCTCTTCTGGGGACTGTCTAGCTGTCAAAGCGGTCATGTGTCCCACATTTTTCGTCAGGCCCTCTTGGGCCCAACAAGTGGAGAGAAGGGGGTGGGAATGGGGAAGGGAAAGGGCAGGAAGAAGCATGCAAGCTCCCCAAATTGCCTCAGTCTCTGGGCCGTGTTTTTCTGCAGTCTGAGAGGTTTTGTTTTTGATTTAACGAAACAAAACGGTTTCCAAGGAAAACACATTTTGTTATCGTTAAAAACCATTTCATTTGTGATATTATTTCCTCTGCTGAGCTTTCAACTTTGTAAACTCCTGTGAGGCTGGGACGGCTCCAGGGCTAGGAGTGATCCTGCGTGCACCACGTGGCTCCCCTGCCGAGCCCACCACCACTGCGGAACCCAGAGATATAGCTCAGAGAAGTCAGTGCCTCTCCCCACTCTGTTCAGACTCACATCAGCAGCATCCTTGCAAGTGGACCCTCCATGTCTCTGTGCAAAAGCCTTTTTATACTCTGGGATTAGTCATTCGTGGAACTTCCCCTGCAGAAAATTTAGGATCGGTGGCTAGACACAGCACAGCTCAGGTCAGGGTTGGTGAGGTGAATATCTCTGTGTGGTTTTGTGGCCAATGGCTGGGGTTGCTTTATGACATCTGAGAGAAAAATCTGTGGAATCCCACAGTGATTATTTGTCCTCACTATTCACGATCATAGAGGACTCCCACTTTTCCTCAAACTCCCCACCAACGTGAACTTGGGGGTGGCCAAAGAGAAGATCTTCCTTCATATGATGGCTATGCCGCAGCAATATATTTAAGAGCTGGGTCTTTTGCGGCTGTTTTTAAACAGGGAGGAAAACTCATCCTGGCTCATGGAATTCACTGGTGTAAAATTTTCTCAAGTAAGAAGCCACCAGTGAGATGCAGGGCTCATGGGCAACATTTTCCTTATGGGTGAGAGGTAGTGCAGACCAAGTGCAGGATGCTACACTTAGATCAATAAAAGGCTAAATTTTCTAACATAATTTTTTTTAATGAACACTTTTCCTTGGAGTAAGTCTCCTGTCACTGGAATTGTTTAAACAAACTAAACACTAGGCAGAAATGCTATAGAAGAGATTCAAACAAATGAATATTGACATTTCATGACCTCAGTTATCCTCTCAATCCCAAGGTACTATGGTTGGATTAACATATTCTCATTTAACAAACACTAGGAGCCTGCATGTGCACTGGACTCCTTGAGGTGCCATGAGACATGTAGAAATAAAAATATCAATATTTACTAAAAGGGTTAAAGGAACACAAAAATCGGACTGTTAAAGTCACATTTCTGTAGCTGCAAATATATATTCTATATTTTATATTTATATTTTAAGAGTGAGGAATGGCCCTGACTGGTTTGGCTGAGTGGATAGAGCATCGTCCTGTGGACTCAAGGGTCCCAGGTTCAATTCTGGTCAAGGGCATGTACCTTTGTTGTGGGCACACTCCAGTAGGGAGTGTGCAGGAGGCAACTGATCAATTTCTCTCTCATCGATGTTTCTGATTCTCTATCCCTCTCCCTTCCTTTCTGTAAAAAATTAATAATATATATATATATATATTTTAAAAAGTGAGGAATGCATGTTAATGAGTCATAAGGACTGAAGTGGCAAGAAGGGGGTCTGAGAAATGTTGGTGGCAGGCATTAGAGGCCAGAAAGGAGAAAGCAAGAGATTGCTGTGATCAGTAGTAAGCAGCACAATAGTTCTCTGAGCAGCAGGAAAGGACCTCCCTCCAGCTGCCTGTAAGAAGGCAAGAGGAGAAGATGGTTGGAGACACAATGGGGGAATGAGAACCTGGACGAGGGTGGCAACAGTGGGAAGAAAAATACCAGGTGCTGCAGAGGTGAATCAGGAGAGAACTTCAGATGCAGGTGATAAAGATGGAGGAGTCAAGGATGTCTCCAAGTTCCCCAGATAAGAAACTTCCCATTGCAATATTTTAGTAATCCCTTACATTTTTATAGCCCTTTACCATTGCTAAAGAACCTGTCTCCATTAAATTCCTTCCATTTTACAAGTGAGACAACTATGACTCAAAGGGTATCAGATAAGCATTGTCCATCCCAAAGCCCTCTCTACTTTGACAATCTATTCTCATTGTGTGTGCAGACAGACAGCTTGGAGCAAAGAAATTGAGGTCATAGATATAGTTGATTAACTTAAAATGAGTTCTGGGGGGAGGAATCAGAAAATTCTGGCTCCCTGTTGAAGACTATGTACAAGATGCTAATGCATGCTCAGTTTCCTGTGGAATAAACACAGACCGCAGAGTCTAAGAGAAGGGCGCGTGTCCAGCCTCAAAACAGGAACTGTGGCCCACAAATGAAAATCATGGGAGGAAAAGTCCTGACAGAGAGGGGCAGTGGCTGATAAGGTTGCCTTCTTTAACAAAATCTAATGGTTGTAGGTTATTGGTCAACCTCCTTTCTGTATTCCCTGTCTGAAGCAAGGGACACGGCAGGAAGCCTTCAGCGTTAAAAGGGGAGTCTTAAATCCAATGTCCCTCTCTCTACATAATTTGCACTACCTGGAGAACATTGTCATTACGAGGTTGTGAGGTTTGGACAAATAATGACATAGTCCCTTCAGATAGGTAATTTTTACTAGAAAAAGAAAATAGTTATTCTTCATTCTTCTAGCTTTTAATAAAACAATATCATTTCCCTGTCAATGTTTTCCCCCTCTTTTTGCTTTTTTTTCTTTTTTTACCATAATGTAATAGAAGTAAACACACACACACACACACAAACAAAAACAGACACATATGAGGTTCCATTTGGAGCACCTGACAAGCAAAACAGTCCTGGAGAATTCTTGTTGTCCTGTGGCTGGGAAACAAGGTGTCTCTTCACATCTAACAAGTTGGCATTTTTGTTCACAAATTGACTCTTCCCGAGGAGTAAGATCTTTCTTGCAGTCAGATCTGCTACACGCTTAGCAAATGTTAGCCCATAAAAGACGGAGACTCAAAAAATGCATGTTGACTGACAATATATATCAACTCATCAGACACGCATGACATAAGCAGGGTTGCTGAATGCAGTTATCTGAACTATTCTTGCTCCCATTCCTGCTCAAAGCCAAGTGAAAGATACATATGTTCCGCTGCCAGCAAGTTCATACCAAGTTTCTCCTTGATACTTCCTTGTAATTTGCCTCCTGAGGAAAAGAAGCCAAGTAGAGCAGTTGCATTAGCTGTGCACGCTGAGATTTATGTAACAGACTTTGGAGCTAACCCTCTCTGTAACCGTGTTTCCCTAAGAAGCTGCCATAATACGAGTTGTTCAAAAAAAAAAAAAAGTACCGCGTTGGCATGGGAGGCGGTGAGCATAGCTTGTCTCCATCCTTGCCAGGGCCAGACCTGCTTATCAGTTAACGAATTGCTTGACAATTATCCTCAAGTCACTTCGTGCAGATAAAACAAAGTCTCAATTTGAGTTTAGGCTTCCTGAAGACCTGGGCTGTTTTTCTGTGTCACTTTACCATTAACCAGGACCAGGGACACAGAAGCCTGATTAAATCCACACTGAGAGGAGAGATGGCAGAAGACAAGTCCTCCACGGAGGAACACAAGCTTATTTTGGGGGCATTCCTTCTTTGTTGCAGAATCAGTTCTCTGTGGCCCCGGATTTTCATAGCGCAGAGGCTCTGATTGTCTCCACGAAGGAGTTACGACCAGATCATGCAGTTAAAACTGTTCTTCATGCGAGCACAGAATATTTTAAGATAGGCGGTTAAAATGGATTGCCACATTACTTGAAAACAGTTCTTCACTTTAAAACTCAGCTTCAGGCAGCCTGTTTAGATTTGCAAAACATCTGTGACTCTAACACTTGGAAAGACACTCTGGAGCACAGACGCCATCTCCAATAGGTCTGCTGCCAAGCTGCTTAGAAAATAACAAAAGAATCAAATGAACTCTCCAAGCAAGTGCTCCCTTTCTACAGCAACACTTGCTTCATTCCTTTTTATTTTATTATCCCCAAAAAAGGCTTTGTCTCCACGGCTTTCTCTGTGATGCCAAACGGGACGGGCTACTGGGCAGTGGTCTGGGGGTGAAGGTGGGCACTGCCATCTTCCCGGGAACCCACAGACCAGCTCCCAAACGCCCCCATGCATTTCCCTCCAGACAAAAACTCCCCTCCAGACAAAAACTCATGAAATCTTTTTTTTTCCAAAGAAAATTCTCAAACATACTACATCCTATTCCTGAATCTTAGAGTTGAGAATGGCCTTAGAGGTCATCAGGCAAGACATTTGTCCCCCTGAAGGAATTTCCTCTGTCACCAGGCCCTCCCTGTTGGGGATCATCTCCCATGTTCATGGGGCCTCCAATGATGGGAGCTTGCCACCTCAAGGGTACAGTCCAGGCCTTTTATTTAATAGTTCCTCTCCATGTCCCAATTTGCTCCCTGTAACTCAAATCATCAGACCCATTCTACCCTGTGAAACCACAAAGGATAAATCAAATTCGTCTTTTCATGGCAGATACTCAAATATGCTAAAGTAGGTGGTAGGGCCTCCCCTGAGTCTTCTCTTCTTTGGGCTGAATGATTCCCAGGTTCCTGGGGTTGTCAGGCTCCTCCCCGTTCAGGCAGCCTCACTGAACAGGCTCCTGCTTGAAGATGTCTTGCAGGCAGGGAACTCCCAGATAGTAATAAAATCCATTGGAGGTGATCTGCTGAGTACAGAAGATGCTAGAGCCTTACCTCCCTTACCCTTTGTTCTTAAAAAAAAAAAAAAAGACACAATCCCAGCATTCTATGGTTTATCTGGTTTTTTTCTACATTAACTGACTCTGAAGTCACCTTTACCTCACCTTGGACATCGTTGTTTTTTGAAGCATAGAGCCAATCTCCACCTTTGTCTCTGAAATGTTTATCTCCACAGCTTAACGGCTTCATTTAGTCCATTGAAATGTTTTTGAATCGTGGTACTGTCACCTAACAAGTCATCTATCCCTCTTAGCTTTAGGAGAAACATGACTTCTATTTCTTAATCTGAGCCCAAGATTTAAAAATACACACACACACACACACACACACAACACGGGCCAGGAAAGAATATTTAACAGTTTACAACATTTAGTATAAATTAGTATATAAGAACACATGCCAGGCACTATTCTAAACTTCATGAGTTAGCATATTTAGTTCTCATGTCAATTCTCAGATTAAATATAATGAATATCACCACTTTACTGATGGGGAAACTGAGTAACCCCCCAAGGTCACTCAGTTAGTCAATGGCAGAGGCAGATTTGAAGCTAGGTGTTCTGGCTCCAGAGCCTTATCCACTGTTCTGTATTTCTCCTGCCAGAACACTCTGAGAGACTTCCCTCCACTTTGACATCATTAGTTCAACAATCAATGCTCTTGAGAAATATCTGGGTTAATCAGCTACAAGTCCAACATCTGTACTATCATTTAAGCTATTTCCATCCATCCTTTATAGGAATATTATTTATAAGGAACTCTGTCAAATGCCTTTTTGAAGTCACACTGTACGGTGTTTATAGCATCCCCTGAATCTGCAGGTTCAATAAGCCCATCAAAGGAGATGATTTAGTTTGGAGAGACTTGTTCTTAGAGGATCTATGCTGGCTGGAGTGCTTGGTGGCTCTCCTTCTGGCCCTTTAAGCCAGCCTGGTTCTCCCTACCACTTACCCCCAGCTGCTCATGCGTATCACAGAGGGCTATTCTTGCTTATTCGAGTCTAGTCCAGTCCAGTCTTGCTCCCAAACCCTCCACTGCCTACTTTAATTTCTTCACATTCTAATTCCATCTTTGATCCTTTCTTCTCACATCAAGTATCTACAAGTGTGCTTTATTGGAACACTCCTCTGCCAGCAATAGGTTTTGTTTTTTTAAGGAGTGGTTCTTGAGTTAAAAAATAAAACTAGCTCATTTGCTGTGGAGTTCTTAATGTGCTAATGTGCATTGTGTGGCTCTAGCTGGAATGATATTCCACACAGAATTTCAAATTGGTTCACCATGGAATCTATGCTATACACACACACACACACACACACACACACACACACACAATCATGTGAGGATACTGGGAGAGCACCAATAACTATCTCCTTGTCTAAATGCTCACAATCACCTGTTTGTTAAAGCATTGTAGAATTCTATTAAGGACAGAGAGAAATCTAACCAGTTGGTCAATGCCAGAATCTATCTTTTTCTATGAAAAAAAAAAGGGGGACACAGAATATTTGTGTCTCCATTTCAGTGGGAGTGATATTACATGCATTCTTTTAAATCTCCTAGGATGAATGTTCTCTGGGCTCAGAAATTTGAAATGAAAGGAATTACTTCCTCTTACCTCAATTGGGCTTCTATGTCCCCTTAACAGTCTCTGTGCTTACCTTTGTAGATTGATAATTTTTTCTTGCTTCTATTTCACTTTCAAACCTTGTTCAAATGCCACATTCTCAAGGAAATAAAATATTTGCTGATCACCTTAATTTAAGTTCTAACACCTTCCCAATATTCTCTAGGCCCCTCCCCTTTCCTGCATTACTTTTCTCAATAGGCCTCAAGGCCTTCAAATGTAGTCTATAATTTACACACTTGCTTTGTTTATTGCCTGTGTGTCCCCAAGGAGCTACTGCTGTATCTCCAGCACCTGTAATAACACTGGCAGCAAACCGAGCTCAAGAGAGGAAGCCTTGCCTATGTATCATTGTCTCACACCAGTTTCATTCCTTTGCCTCTTATATCCACCTTTGGAAGATGTCCTTAAGTTTGCTCTTCACATTATTAATTCTGTTTTCCAAATTATAAAATCATCTCCTTATTGCTTCCCATATGGATTTTAACTAAGCTATTGCATATTAATATCCTGTCAGTTTTAAAGTTATCCTATACACCCACCAAATGTATCCTATACCCTTTGTAGGTCAACACTGTCTTTTCAGCCTGTTGTCTCCTGTATGAATTTTCTTTTCTTTAGCTACAAGAAGGCATGTCTTTTTGAATTTCGCTGAAAATGCCAAGTAATTTGATGAAATTCTACTCTGAATCCTTTAGTATTTCATTTTCAGAGCATGCCCTTTCATTCTTTAAATAAAATATATTATGCTATAAGTGAGCACGTGTACTTTATGCATATCACACAAGGAATATTTATTAAATAAGCACACAGGCACCCACCACTTCTTTTTTAAAAAAAATAGATTATCAGTGTTTTTGAAATTATATGTGAGCCTTTCCCCCACCTCAATCCTGAGGTGACCATTGGCCTGAGTTTTCTATTCATTATCCCCGTTTTCCTTTATGTTTTCACATTTATCAATGTATCCCTAACAATAGGTTGTTCAGTTTGCATCTTTATGCAGATTGGATCATACTATATGCATTCTGTCATAACTTTCATCCATGTTGGTTGATATGGTTATAATGCATTCATTTTTACTTTGGTATAGTATTTCATTGCATGAATGAACAACAATTCATTTATCCATTCAGGTGTTGATGTAAGAATTTCTAGAGATATTCATATCCTCAACTATACCAAGGAATGCCAAATGGGTTTCCAATGTGACTGTATCAATTGATACTCCAAGGACCAGTGTCTGAACATTTCCATTGTTCCATATCCTTGACGGTACTTAGGATAGTAAGACTTGTTAATTTTGTAAACCTGGCTGATACGAAGTGCTATCTTTTCACATTTATAGACCAATCCTGTTTCTTCTCTGTGAAATGTTTATTCATATCTTTTGCCCATTTTTTTCCCTAATGGGCTGTCCTTTTTCTTACTAATCCAAAGGTGTTTGTTATATAAACTAGATACTAATTCTTTATTGGTTAGTGAGTACATTGCAACTATTTTCTAACAATATGGGGCTTCTCTTCTTTCTTTTGAAGAAAAAGGTTTTTTTTTAATGTAAAGTAGTATAATTTACCAAATGAATTTTTACAAAGTTTGCCTCCTTTGAACCTTAAGAAATCCTTTTCAACTCCTAAAGTCAAAAGACTTTTTTTTTTTGTATTTTACTAAAAAAAAAAATTGCAAGTTTTCCCTTTTCACTTGAAGTCATATACTCATTTAGAATTTGTGCAGGTGTGATAGAATCCAGTTTTGTTTGTTTTTTTCCCAATAGTTAACTTAAATTTCAATGTCACTTATTAAATGGTTTTTCTTTTTCTAATCTTTAGTGCCAGCTTTTCATATAGTGGGTTCTTATCAGCTACGTATGAATTTCTGTCTGGTTTCTTTATTCTGTCCCTTTGGGCCATTTCCCTACACGCAAACCACGCTGTCTTAATTACTACAGCTTGAAAGAAGACTGGATCTGGTAGGGCAGGTCCTCCTACCTGGACTTGTATCTTCAGGAGTGTATTGGCTACTTATGAACCCTTTGTTCATTCATATTAATTTCAAAAATAGCTAATCCATTTTTTAGGTCTTCTTCAATATATTTCAATAAATTTTTATACTTCTCTCCATAAAGATCTTGCATATCTTTTATTAAATATCCTCCTAGGGGCAGAACATTGTTTAGGGCAGTGATTGGCAAACCTCAGCTCTCGAGCCACATGCAGCTCTTTGGCCCCTTGAGTGTGGCTCTTCCACAAAATACCACGGTCTGGGTGAGTCTTTTCGAAGAAGTGGTGTTAGAAGAAGTTTAAGTTTAAAAAAAATTGGCTTTCAAAAAAAATTTCAATCGTTGTACTGTTGATATTTGGCTCTCTTGACTAATGAGTTTGCCTACCACTGGTTTAGGAGAAGTAAAGAGGGATATTATAAATTATTTTTTGGGAGGAGGAGGGAGGAACTCTTTCCCCACTCTTGAGTGTTTCCTTCCACATGGAGGGATCTTCACCTGTGAAACAATCCTGGCCTGTCTCCACCCCTCACTCAGGCTGGCCCTGAGGGAGAAGAAGCAACATAATCTGATTAATAGTTTGGAAGGATAAACTTGGCTTTCTTGCCCAGGCCCCTTCTTCCCTTCCTCTTGGGAGCTGCTCTGTCTGTGAGAACATGTGGTCTTGATTACCCTAAGCCATGCAGAAAGTTTAACAGAAAAGACCCTTCCCCTTTAGAAGAGGCCTTTGGAGCTCATATGCTGCTAATGACTCATTGAGTAAGGCTGTTTAAATCTGGAACCCAGCATTATGAATCTCTCTTATGTACAAATACAGGCCACATTTTTCAAAATCAACATTATTAATAGCAGTGTTTCAGTCTTTCTCTGCCTCTTCTTTTGTCTGGTTCAGAACTCAGGCTGGGAAGAAAGATGCTATGAATTGGGCTCCCTTGAACTTCAATATGAATGCACTTTGTAACTGGATATTACCATTGGATGGACACATAATAGACTGTCACATATTGCTCTTATATTTTGACAAACTTCATAAATATTTCATTCAATTTAATAATTTTCCCATAGATTTTAATTTTCAATATTGATAAGTATATCATCTGAAAAGAATTTCATGTCTTTCTTCTTTCCAAACCTTATAAGTTTCATTTATCATTCTTGTCTTATTTGCTGGCTAGGCTCTCTGGAAAAATACTGAATAGAAGTGATGACAGAGTGCATCTTTAGAAGACTTGCCTATAAAACAGTTTGAATGTGGTTTTCTTTTTAAGAAAAATCTTTAAATACTTAATTCCTTAAATGGTTAGAAAAACATTCAGATTTTGTATCTTTTCTTGGAACAAATTTGGTGAGTTTTTACAATGTTGAGTGCAAGAATTTTTCCAACTCACATAAGTTTTCAAATTTGATTAGCATAAGTTTTTTCATTATATTATCTTATCTGCTATATTACCATTTATGTAATTCACCTTGCCAGAGATTTTAAATTTTTATATATTTTCAAAGAACTCAGCTTTAGGCTTTATTGCTTTTCTACTTTAATTTTTAATTGCATTAATTTTAGTTCATATCTTCATAATTTCCCTTATCCTACTTTCCTTGGCTTAGGTGTGTTGTTTTTTATATACTTTAATTTTTTTCTACCTAATTATCACCTAACTTCTCTTCTGATATAAATATTTAAGACTATAAATTTCCCTCTTGGTGAAGCTTTGTACCTCAAAAGTTGTTTTTTGTTGTTGTTGTTGCTGTTATTTCTTTCAAATGTTTAGTCATTTTACCATAAAATAAAATAGAATTGAATACACTGGCAAGCCCCTTTGGGAGATGGGTCAAACTCCCTACAAGGAAGGCTTCTAAGAAGCACTAAAAAAGCAGTGGCTCACACACACTAAGCAGAGTTGAAATGCCAGACTTGTCATGACAGATGGCAAATGAAGAGGTTAAAATTCTCAAGGCATCAGGCATGATAGAATGGATATGCTACATACCACCAAAGATCTGCTAGACAATTTGTTCCCCTAGCACATTATTTGCATGTTATTTACAAAATTCATAGGGAACACACTAATACAACATAACCATAAAGCTCAGTGGAGGCTCTCTGCAGGCCAGGGCTGAGAGTATATATAGGAGGCTATTATAGAATGTAGCAGGCTGATAGCAATGACCTGACTGTATTAAAAAAGGGTCCCTAATATAATAGAGGCTGGGTGCATCACTGCCATTAATGTCTCTAATCTATTTGAAATTCTATTTGGTTCCTTTTCAATTACTTTTAGTCACTATTTATAATCTTTTAAATGCCTTCTTTTTTTAAGTTTATTAAACACAATTTGCATTCTACTTTTGACAATTCCAATATATTCAAGTTTTGTCCCTGTGTTTCTGCAGTGTATTGTGTCTTCTGATTCTAGTACATGTGGGGGGTGTGTGTGTGTGTGTGTGTGTGTGTGTAAATTCATTTTCCTTGGAAATTTACCTATAAAAATTTGAGTCCTGAAATTTTAAAAATATTTCCACAGAGAGGATTTTCATTTGATTCTTCCAGAGACCTGGGTGGACAATACATTCTGTGACTCACATCTTAGAGCTGCTATGAGTTTTGGTCCCATATACATGAGAAAGTGAGCCGAGGAATTCTTGTAGAAGACTTCTGCCTTTCTTTTCCTCTGTCAGAACCAAAGCCTCTGTGATGTGGGGTGTTTCTAACCCTGATATACCACAGAGGATGTTGCCCCTCATTGATGTTGGCTTCATGCAGGATGCTCAGGTCCACGACCCTCCTGCCTTTCATAAGCTCTGTCTTCAGTCCAGTTGAAGCATAAACTAGGAATCTAAGGATCCACATGTGCCCCGTGGCAAATGCTGGCTATACTTTTCTTGTCATTTCAAGGCTTTGAAGATTTCTTTTACTTTCCCACCTACTCAGCAAAGCATTTAAATGCATGATTCAGCATTTTTCAGGTGTTCTAAACTTGGAGTTACTCCTGTCTCTACTGTGAAAACCAGAAGTTCTCTTCCTTTGAGTTTTCACAACCATGTTAACATTTCTGTGCTCTATAGTTCATTTTAGATCATCGGTATGGACAAGTTTCCTCTTTACACATCCTCATATAAAATAGTGTCTATATACTCAGAATCTTTGAAATCTGCAGGGTGTGTAAATGGTCCTTGGATCCACTCTAACTCCCAGGCTGATGGATGATTCCTCTCCTAGGTTCGGTAGCTAAAGGTAAGATGATATTCACAGTTCAAGTGGCCACGATTCTTTAAAATCTATATTTATTGTTGAAAGAATTACAGATTTCCTTCCTTTTTTCCACCCTGTTCCCCCAACCCAGGCTCAAGTTGCTACAATTTGTAACAGAGTTTTATCTAAGTCAGTTTCAGCAGCATTTTCTCCTATACTTATTATTCCAGGTCCTAATGCTTTGAACAAACATGGTTCCAGAAAATCTAGTTTCTATCATGTACTGTTAGCAACATTATTTTTCTCTCTTACTGCACCTACTTCACTCATGAGAACACCTATCAAAATGCAATACTCCACCACCAGTTTCTCCAACTCTCCCCTCCTTTCTCTTCCCCAGTTCCTACCCATTTTTTGCCACTGGTTCTGTAGCTTTTCCCAATACACACATTGATATCATTCTCATCACTGATGAGACTACATCTGTCTTTCTATGAACAAAGAAAGATGGCTGGGTAGTAGTAGAATAATTTACAGGAAACCTCAAAGTGCTCTACCCCATGTCCTACAGGACCATTGCCCTGTTTTCTGGTTTGGGAAAACCCTCAGCCTCTGATCAATGAAGTGGTCATCAAAAGATTATAAAGTGATCTTTTCCCCCCAGATATTCTTTTTTGTGAAATTTTAAGTGAAACATGCACTAAGTTTATTACCCAATTTGTACCATCTGTATATAATTGAGAAATTCTTAGATTCTAGCATTAGGTGGTCCATAATGTTTAGTTTAGTTGATTTTTGTCTTTTTTTCTGGTCCTTCAGGGATATTTATGGCATTTGGGATATTTTGAGAAGCTATAGTCCCCTTCCTTAGCCCACACAAATTATATAAAAATATGATACTTTCACTCAAAGTTCCTGTTTTCCACATTCCTGATAAATTGGTAAACGTTTTCAAAGGAGACTGGGACTCTCATAACTGGATTCTCAATATTGGGATCAGACTTGAGAGTGGTGACTCTTTGACTGGCCTCCTACAACAATGCAAACTGTTGATCGGGGGTGATCAATTCCACTGTTCAAGCTAAGTCTAGGGTCTCAGTTATATGGCACAATCTCCTCCTCCCTTGAGCTTAACCTCTGGTCCACTTCTCTCAACAGTATTCAAAGCTTTCATTGTCTTGGGTTTCCTCCCAGTGATAATACCCCAACTCCCTACTGTATATGCCCTTGAATTCCTTTTACAATTGCAGAAAGCTTACATACAACTGCTGGTTTATGGCACAGGTTAAAAACAGAGAAGCCCTTGAAGATTGGGCATCCTGATTCGTAAGTGGTTCAGGATTCCTTTTGCCGCCAGAATTAAGTCCAGTCAGCTCTTCCTCAACCTTCTGAGACATCAAGGCAAGTTAAGAATTTCTCAATACATTTCCCAATGCTCCTGCTATTCAGTGAGTGAGTATATGGCCTCTGGGCCAGAGCAATGATTCCTGCATCAGTCCACCTAGCTAGATGGCATCCAGAAACCTCATACTGATTAATATCATCTTCTAAGCACATGCATTTTAATAACCTCACTCAGATTTTTAACAAAAGAACTTTCCCTTGCTGACTGAATGACTAACAAAGTGGTCAGGTGTGGAGTTCTCAAGATCATAGCCTCAATGAAGAACTATTAATAAATTTTGCAGTTCAGCAACCTTACTCAAGGATGATGAACAGTGCTAGTTTAGGAAAGTCTTCAGTGTAGGATGAAAGGCCTCTACCACTGGAACAGTTTATCCAAAATTTCAGATGACACAAAGCCAGGAAGACCACTAATGGGTGTACTGGCAAATTAAAATTCAGCAAACAGAGAAACCAAGATGGCAGCATAGGCAAACACCTAAACTACTGCCTCACACAACAATTTCAAAATGACAACTAAAAGACAAAATGAAAATCACCCAGAACCACGGAAGGCTGGCTGAGTGGAAATTCTACAACTAGAAGGAAAGAGAAAAACACACCGAGACTCAGAGGAATTGTGGAAGGCAGAGGTACTGAGGTGTGCACATGCCTGGGAAGGGAAGGCAACTGAGTATGCGGCTGGTTTTCTCAAGCAGGAGGGAGACAAAAGCTTGAGACTACACTAAACTCCATTTCTTTGTAAGACTCTAGGGACCAAGACTCATTCAGGGAAAAACTAGACTGTCTGGCAGCAGGTGGAACTTGAGGGTAGCTTTCTCTCAGAGATGTTTGTAGTGATTATCACGGGACAATGAGACACACGGGCCTGTTAGGGCAGGGCTGACAGAAAACCAAATCTGTCTGCTCCGCCCTGAGACTTCGTCACATCCAAGCTGAGCACAGAGGCTTTTGCAAGTCTTCTCCCATAAGGGTGTCTCCAGCACAGAAGTTCTCCCAGCATAGAACAGCTGATCCTCACAGCCAACTGGCCTCTCAGTGATACCAACAATAATCAAGGATTAACTACAACAAGACTGTGCACACAGCCCACAAAGGGGTGCACCATGAGTGTTCACCTCAGGTAACTGAGAAGGCTGAGCCATTGGGCCCTATAGGACACCTAGCACAGAAAGCCACTCTATCAACTCAGGGAAGCAGCCAAAATGCGGAGACAAAGAAACAGATTACAAATGAAAGAAATGGAGGAAAGCAAATGACTGGATATAGAGTACAAAACCACAGTTATAAGGTTTTTCAAGAATTTTCTAGAAAAGGCCAATAAATTTAGTGAGACCCTCAAGAATATGAAAAAACAACAACTAGAAATTAAGCATATACTGACTGAAATAAAAAATATTATACAGAGATCTAACAGCAGACTAGAGGATCGCAAGAATCAAGTCAAAGATATGAAATACAAAGAAGCCAAAAACACCCAACCCGAAAATCAAAAAGAAAAAAGAATAAAAAATATGAAGATAGTGTAAGGAGTCTCTGGGACAACTTCAAGATTACTAACATCAGAATTATGGGGGTGCCAGAAGAAGAGAGAGAGCAAGATACTGAAAACCTATTTGAAGAAATAATGACAGAAAACTCCCCCCACCTGGTGAAAGAAATAGACTTACAAGTCCAAGAAGCACACAGAACTCCAAACAAAAGGAATCCAAAGAGAACCACACTAAGACACATCATAATTAAAATACCAAGAGCAAAAGACAAAGAGAGAACATTAAAATCAGCAAGAGAAAAACAGTTAATTACCTACAAGGGAGCACCCATATGACTGTCAGCTGATTTCTCAACAGAAACTATGCAGGCCAGACAGGAGTGGCAAGAAACATTCAAAGTGATGAATAGCAAGAACCTACAACCAAGATTACTCTACCCAGCAAAGCTATCATTCAGAATTGAAGGGCAGATAAAGAGCTTCACAGATAAGAAAAAACTAAAGGAGTTAATCACCACCAAATCAGTATTATATGAAATGTTGAAAGGTATTCTTTAAGAGGAAGAAGAAGAAAAAGGTAAAGATAAAAATTATGAACAACAAATACATATCTATCAACAAGTGAATCTAAAAATTAAGTGTATTAAAAATCTGATGAACAGAATAACCTGGTGAATATAATAGAATCAGGGGCATAGAAAGGGAGTGGACTGACAATTCTCAGGGGGTGCTGGAAGAGACTGGACAAAAATCATACACCTATGGATAAGGACAGTGAGGAAGGGAAAGGGCAGAGGGTGGGGTGGGAACCAGGTGAAGGGCAGCTATAGGGGAAAAAGAGGAACAATTGTAATAATCTGAACCATAAAGATTTATTAAATTTAAATAAATAAATAAATAAATAAATAAATAAATAAATAAATAAATAAATAAAATTCAGCAAACAGCCCTAGCCAGGTCGTTCAGTTGGTTGGAGCATCGTCCCATACACCAAAAGTGTGTGGGTTCAAATCCCCATCAGGGCACATATCTAGGTTTCAGGTTTGATCCCCAGTCAGGATGAGTATAAGAGGCAACCAATCGCTGTTTCTCTCTTTTTCTCTCCTTCTTGCTCTCAAAAATATATTTTAAAAAATATATCTTCAGTTGAAATTTTTTTTTAAGTAAAATAAAATTCAGTGAACAGATAAGAACAATGGCCCAAACTAAAGTGGAGAGGTCTTTAACTGATGATAAAGGCACCTACCTTTAGATTAAAATATTTAACTGATTAGTATAACAGTCTAATCCAGGAAAGCTCCAATTTAATAACAGTTTCTGAAGAATTACCTTGAGGTTTTAATTTATCAGACACTAAATATTAAATAATCATATAACCTGATTTTTTTAAGCCTATAGTGCTATCAGCCTAAATCCAGACAATTTCCACCTCCCATCCTCCACACTATTAGAACCGTCCTGGGTAGTGATCAGGTGATACTTTTGGAGGACACTGGAAAATGTGGGCATTCTTAGTAAAGAGCTACCTGAATTGTAACAGATCTAGAAAAACTGTATCAGGATCTAGAAACTGTCACATGAGAAATGATAAGCTAAACCAGGTTATACAGGATGGAAAAGAGGTATCTATCTTTAAATTAATTTAAAGTGCTGTCGAAAGAAGAAGCAAATTTACTTCTGTTTGTTCTATTTCATAGAACTTGGGCCAATGAAACAAGGTTTTGGGGAGGTGGACTTCAACTTCTAAAAGGATGTCTAATCAACTTCAACTGCACCACATGACATGGGCTACCCCATAAAGTAGTGACCTCCTTGCCATTGGAATTATTCAAGAATAGTCTCAATGACCATCTGTCAGGAAGTTATCAAAAATAAAATTGGGGGGGGAGGGGAAGCAAGAGTTGGACAGTGACCCCTAACTTGAAGAAGCTATGATTTTAAAATTATTTCCCTCTAGAGCAGTGGTTCTCAACCTTTCTAATGCCGCGGCCCTTTAATACAGTTCCTCATGTTGTGGTGACCACCATCCATAAAATTATTTTCGTTGCTACTTCATAACTGTAATTTTGCTACTGTTATGAATTGTAATGTAAATGTCTGTGTTTTCTGATGGTCTTATGGTTGGGGGTTACCACAACATGAGCAACTGTATTAAAAAAGGGTCCCGGCATTAGAAAGGTTGAGAACCACTGCACTAGAGTTTTAATGACTAATATGTAGCATGATACCATATGACAAAAAATAATAACTAATGGCACCAGAGCAAGAATTATCTCAGTCATTATCACAGCTTTTATAAGAGATAAAATTTTTGTCTGAGGTATGGCAAGGAGGGTCTTCTAAATGCTTATTCACTGAGGCAACTTCATATGAGAACACTGGCTTCAGTTTGTATGCGTGACTGCATCAGTATCTTTGTAGAAGCAAAGAAGGGAGAGAGGTTTATCCTATAAAGCTTAATCACACACATTCACATATGTTATTTTATTAAGTCATTGCAACAACACAGAATAGTGGAAACTATTATATCCGTTTTATAAATGAAGACACTGACATTTAGAGAAGAGTGGAAGGTCACACAGCTAGTAAGAATTACAACATAGCCTAGCTAATGTGGCTCAGTGATTGAGCATGAATCCATGAACCACGAGTCACTGATGGATTCCCATTCAGGGCACATGCCTAGGTTGTGGGCTCAATCGCCAGTAGGGGACATGCAGGAGGGAGCTGATCAATGATTCTCTCTCATCATTGATGTCTCTCTCTCTCTCTCTTTCCCTTTCCCATCCTCTCTCTGAAATAAATTTTTAGAAAAAGAAGAAGAAAGATTTCCTTCTCCAGCAAAGAATTTGGGGGAGGAGGAGAACTGAACAGGCAAATCTCAAAGGAATATGCACAAATGGCTAATAAGTTAAAAAAAAAAGTGTACAACATCATTAGTCATTAGGGGAAAAAAAAAAGAATTACAACATAGTGACAGAAAAAGAAAAGAAGACAAATGGAGTTTCTCAAAGTCTCTCTTTTTTTTTTCTTCAACATCTTCTTTATGGGATTCCAGATCCCTGAAATGGAAAAAGATTTAGAGATTCTCTATTCTAAACCCCCATCAGCAATACAAATTCCTTGTTAGCCTTGGAGAATTAGGTATGCGCACTTGGACTAAAGGTCAACCTCTTAAGAAAAGAATAAAACTGACTTTTAAACCCTAATGTTTTATCTACAGGACACACCAAAAACAGTCCTGCGAGGGAAGCTCATAGCATTATAGGCCTACTACCAAAAGCAGCAAGAAAAATTTCTAGTAAACCATCTAACCCTTCACCTAAAAGAATTGGGAAAAGAAAATTGGGAAAAGCCCAGGATAGGTAGAAGGAAGGAAATAATAAAGATCAGAGCAGAAATTTAAAAAAAAAAAATCAATGAAACCAAAAGCTGGTTCTTTGAAAGGATAAACAAGATTGATGAAACTTTAACCAGACTCATCAAGTAACAAAGAGAGCAGATCCAAATAAATAAAATAAGAGATGAAAGAAGAGAGATTACAACAGAAATATAAATGATTGTAAGAAAATATTACAAACAACTATATGCCAACAAAATAGACAAACTGGGTGAAATGGATAAATTCCTAGGAACATACAATCTTCCAAGACTGCATCAGGAAGAAGCAGAATATCTGAATAGACAAATAACAACTAATGCAATCAAAGCAATAATTTAAATAACTTCCAGCAAACTAAGTCCTGAATCAGATAGCGTCACAGGCTAATTTTACCGAACATTCAAAGAACTAATACCTATCCTATTCAAACTAGTCCAAAAAATTCAACCTTATCCTACTACCAAAACTAAAGACATATAAAGAAAGAAAATTATAGACCAATATCTCTGATGAACATAGATGCTAAAATCCTCAACAATTAGCAAATTTGATCCTGTAATACATTTAAAAAAAATCATTCACCATGATCAAATGGGATTTGTTCCAGAGATGCTAGGTTATTGCAATATTCATAAATCAATAAATGTGCTACATCACATAAACAAAATGACAGATAAAAATCACATGATCATATCAATAAATGTAGAAAATCACTTGATAAAATCCAGCACCCATTTATGATAAAAACTCTCAGCAAAGTGGGCATAGAGGGATCATATCGCAACATAATAAAGGCCATATACCCACGGAGCTGGGTCTTCCAAACCACCCTATACACCTGCACCCCAGGGAGCAAGCCTCTATGAGAAAGAATACAGTATTCTCAACATTCATATGGTTAATTCCATTTATTTCTCTGAATTTCCTGATCGGGCTGTCGATGCTTCCATACTGCCTCAGAGAGGAGGCTCCAAGAGGCAATGCTTTCTGCTCCATAACCTCCTCTCATTCCCGAAGTCAGTCCTGGGTGTAGTCCAGTTGCTGAGCAAATACAAGGAGCAGAAACTCTCACCCTCCTGGTGTGATTCACTGGTCTCTGGCTTCCCAGCTAGTGACACATCTTGGCTCAAAAACAAATTTTTAATCTTCATCAAATCTTTGAAGAGAAGCCAACTAGAATTAAGTAGCATAAGACTGAAAAAAAAAATAAAGAGGGGAAGGAGAAAGGAAAATATCTTGGTCTCTAGCATCCTTCAGAGCAGGGATCAATAATAATAGGTTGGGCTAGCCCGACCAGCATGGCTCAGTGGTTGAGCATCAACCTATGAACCAGGAGATTATGGCTCAATTCCCAGTTGGGGCACATGCCCAGGCTGCAAACTCAATCCCAGTGTGGGTTGTGCAGAAGGCAGCCAATCAATGATTCTCTCTTATCATTGATGTTTCCCTCTCTCTCCCTCTACCTGCCTCTCTAAAATCAATAAAAATATATATTTTTTAAAATAATAGGATGGACTAGTCCTCTAAATTCAAAAACAAGCTCAGTGAGGTCTCGGATGATGGTAGTTCAGTTTTCCTGGCTTTTATCATGCTGTGCAAGGCTCTGTGAAGAATACCAAACTGTGTAAGGTGTCTTCTTGTCCATAGAAAGCCTTCTGGAAAAACCTTTTCTTGAATCCTCCAGGGCACAACGGCACCTTCCACCATGATCCCTTAGCAATCTACTTATTCCCTTCCCATTGGGTGTCACATTCTAAACCATCACTACAGTAGAAGCTCATTAAATCCAGAACCAGATTTTCATTATCTTTATATCTACAAAGCAACTAGGGTAGTGCCTGCCCCACAATAAAAGTGAAATGAAGGCAGTCTTCTTGGGGAGATGAAAGATATACGGGCACAAATGAGAAGAGCATGCTAGGCAAGGCAAGTGCAGCGTGAAGGGGAAGACCCGCAGGTGGTGAGTCAGCTCACCTGGCTCGGATCCCAGCTCAGCCATTAATAGCTGTGTAAACTTGGACAGGTTGTTTCCTCTCCCCGAGCCTTGCCAATCCAGGCGCCCAAGCTTCCATGTCTGTCAAATTAAGGGGCCAGGACAGGATTTCTGAAGACTCTTCCAGAAAGAGGTTCAGAGATGAGTGGGCTCCATAAGCGTCGGCAGCCAAGTTCTGTGTAAACGTACTGCCTTCTGGGAATCCCACCCGGAACTTCTCACTTTGGAGGAAAGGATGTCCCTTCAGGATTATGTCTCCTGGTTCCTTTGCCATCAGGAACTGAAGGGGCTGAGGTAGAGGAAACCTCTCAGCAATATCTGCCCCCGTGGGCTTCTCTCCACGCCGCACTTGGCACTGCTGGCTAGAGAAAGAACTTCAGCAAGTTTTCAGCTCTCCACATCCCTGAATATACTTGTACCAGATTTGGAAATTGGGACATCTGCCCATCCAGAGTTTTGAAACACTTAAGATTCTATAACCATGTCTGCCGTCCTCTGGGATGCAATCCGTCTGCCTCATTGGAGGTGCTGTGCATTCTCTTACCAACTCTTCACTCTCTCAGAACCTGCCGAACTGTGCTTGGTCCACATTGTTTTCTAGGTAGAAGATACCCTTCTTAGTGGGCAAATTCATTTATAAACAGAATCTGGGCATTCTGGTTTCTTTCTACCATCCATTAACATTTCACCAGCTATTCCAAAAAGTGGGTCTGTGACTCCTTTGATCTTTCCTTTGTTCTGATTATAGTTTTAAAGGAAGATTTTTTTTGGTTCTTGTTCTCAACATTATTTGAAAACTTCATCTCCTTCAGCGAATTCAGAATTCTGGCTATCCTTACAGGTCTCTGCTCACCTTGGCTGAGTGACTTCCTTGCAGGCCCCATGGATGTGCTGTGGAAAGCGGAACTCTAAGAGGGCTCCCAAAGAAACTCTTTATTGGGAAGTTGTTTCCCCTTTTTCCCCCTTATCAGGCTCATTTTATCTGAGTACTCACAATTATAATGCTTAGACTCTCCCAAACTTTTACATCTGCTTCCACTTTTCAAGAGGCCTGAATTTATACCTGATTTTCTATGATATTTGTATCCCTAAATCTAGGGAAGATGCCAGGGTTCCTATCCTTGACTACTTCTATCTAAGACTATTCCTGCCAAATTTTCTGTCATTTCCTTATCTCTGAAATGAGTTGAGGGAAGATGAAGGTAGCAGCATTCGATCTGGAAGTTGTTCTCTTATGGAACTTTATAAATCTTCAACTGCCATAGGCTATGGAGAGCAGGTGTTCTGTGATATGCTATCAAAGCAAGAAAATTCACAGAAAAGACAATGAAACAAAGTCCTTCTCTCTTTCGGTGCAGCATTGCACAAATGCATCCAATGGTCAGCAGGAGAAGAATTAAGACTACATTAAAAAGAGAGTGGCAATTCTGTACCTAAACCAATCGTACCCAGAGAATCATAGAGAGCTTTCTCCAAGCTAGTGTAAATCCGTGGGATTGATCAAAAAACGTGACCAGTGTAGACATTCTCTTCTGAATCAATCTGACACCCAGGAAAGAACAATAGAGGCAAAGGCCCAAAACTAGAATCCACCAGAAATAATGCTCCTTAATTACCCTGGCTCAGGAATTCACTAGTATTCCACACAGCGTGGTTTCTTAGAGCAAACACCAGAACCAGAATTATACTACTCTGGTTACTTTCATTTAGAATGTATGTATTTTGGGATGTACACAGTCACCATGTTCTTAAATTAACTGCTTATAAATTCTGTTTTTTGAGGCCCTGCTGTACATGTGTTATCCCCCCTTTAAAGATGAGAAAACAGGCTCAGGATCTCATAACCCAGTGCTCCTTCAAGGGCAAGAGGGATGAAATATTTGACAACAACTTTCTCAATTAACTCACTAGCCTGTATTGAAAACTTTAATACTATGGTCAAAAAGACTCACGACCTTTGGCTCAGGAAATGTGGGAAATAATCAAGAGATACAGGTACAAGGTACAAAGCACAGATGCTCTGTGAATTATAAAACTATAAAATGTGAGTGGTGGTTGACATTTTCTTATAGGCACCATTTCCCAAGTTTCTGAGCGAGAGATGGAAATGCCATTCAGTTCTAACCACAGCACAGCCAGTGAGACATCCCAGGCCCAACTGAGCAGGGAGTCAGGACCGGCTGGCGTGTCCCTTCCTTCATCAATTCCTTGTGCCGCCAGACCCAGTGCTGAAGGGAGGAAATTACAGTCTTCCCGTTTTATGACCTCCATGGTGTGGCTGAAGGATTTAAAACAGCCAGTCCCACTGACTGGGAGGCTGGGCGGTTGGAGAAGCCCTCTCTTCATGTTTTATTTGCTTCTGTCACAGTCTGTGAAAATGATGAAGACAAGTCCTTCCCGGCACTGCCTCTGCCACACCTGCCAACCTGCTGTAGATCTGACACAGGGGCAGGCTGGGCCCAATCCGGGATGGCAGGATCACAGTAGAGCTTCCTCAGAGCCTTAGATATTAAGTATGTCATACAAACTCTGAGACGGAGAGGGGCTTCAGGGTCAGCCAAATCTAATTCAGATCCAAGCTCTGCCTGTGGCTCACTGTGCAATTGTGAGCAAATTATTGAACGTCTCTAAGCCTCTGTTTCCAAAGGAACACAAAGACAGTAATAATTCCTACCTCGTACCATTTCTGTAAGCATTTAATGAGATAAGGTGGGCACTTAGTATAAAACCTTGCCCCAAACAATAATTGCTAAGTATTATTATTATTGTTATAGCAACTATTATGGATTATTACTAAGGGTTGATTATGCCAATGAACTGGTCAGAGCGGACTGAAGGGTAACACCTCCGGGAGTTTGGGTCCAGGATCTTCGATCAACCGATCAGAAACACTGATTTTCCTTCCTTCTTTGGAAAGGTTAGGGGAGATTTTATACCAGGGGTGGAGTGCAGAGGAAGGCAAGTTGGGGAATGGCAGGTAGAGTGTGTTTATTTTCTGCTATATGTGGTTGTTGTTGTTGTTGTTGTTGTTGTTGTTAAGGGAAAAGGAGAAAAAGCCTCCTACCTTCCAGTGTCCCTCCAATGTCCACTGGGCTTAGAGCCAGTCCCTAGGAGAAGGGGTAGGAGTAGAAGGCAATGACATTGAGGAAGAGGTGCCCACATGCCTGGCCCCACCCAGCGTGGAGGGGTGCCTCTGCTCCATCAGGGTGAAGCTAGAGAAGGAGTTAGCAGCCTAGATCTGTCTACCCAGGGTCAGTGCAAAAAGGAAACCTTCAGGGCTCCCAGGCCTTCCCCACAGAGCCCACATACAGGACGGGGAGGCCGATCTAGATGGGGAGGAAGGTGTATTAAGCACCTCCAGTAGGCAGGAAATTCACTTACCCTATGTATGCAATCTTCACCACCACCACAGAACTACTACCTTGATCTTACAGATGATAAAAGTGGAGTTCAGGCAAAGACCAAGGTCACAGTGCCAGTAAGTATCAATCAGTCCTAGGTGTGTGACTCTAAGACCCAGCTCTATGATTCCTTGCCTAGGTCCAAGAAAGAGCCCACAAAACAGGGTGTCTGGAAAGTCAGGTTCTGATGCCATTCTGTCTCTGACTAGCTGGGTGATCTTAGGTAAGAGAACTTGCTTCTGGAGGCCAGAAATTCCTCCTGGATTAAATGAGTCAAAAGTCTCAATGCCTCGTAGGGACCTACATGACGGTCTGCAACATGGGAGCGGCTGGTCCAGTGTGGCCATCACAGACCTAGTACACTGGGAGAGAGCTGTCCTCACGCATGGGGCACTGGCCTGCAGGGCTGGAACCCACCGCTGGCCTATGTCAGCCCCTCCAACTCTGTCTGCCCAACTTGTTTCCTGGGTGTTTCTCTTCATCTTCCCCACCCCCCATCCCCATTCCTACACATACAGTTAGTTTCCTGAACTGGCACGAATGCCCAAGCCCCTGCTCTAAGCCATACATTCAATAATACTAAGATGTACAATGCAGAATTTAATAGTGTCCCCAGGGTAACATTAAGTCAGATTAATTGCTATTTATTTCCTTGGAGATTTAATTATTAGCCATTCATATCCTGAAAGCCGGAGGAATCCCCAAATCCTTAAATGTTCCAGGGCTAAGAAAGGCATTATCTGGGGTCTGGCCCTTTCCCTCGACCCCTCCACCCCCCAGCCCCATCTGTTCAGCCACAGGAAGAGTCAAGAAATCCTAGGCTACCCACAGGAAGGAAGTTCCTTCAGGGCCACAGTCACCCTGGCAACCTCATAGGTGGACAACCATAGCCTCTACCTCCCTCCATGAAGCTCTGCACTAATTCAAAACTTGGGGACCTAGCTTCACTCAGAGGAGCAAAGGGTCAGGTGTCTAGGGAGACTCACACACAACTTACTGTTGATAGTTTATCATCTGAGAACTTTCCACCAGCATCCTCCATCTGGGCAAGGAAATAGAGCTAGGAGGCATCAGCTGTTCTAATACTACAAGTAACCCTTGGAGGAAGGAGGGGAAAGGAAGTATTCACCCCCACAGTGTGCTCCCAGGTAGACAGATGTGAGTGTTTTAGGTTTACAGTGGGCTGTCCCGTAGTCTGCAAGCTCAAAGCACGACCCTGAATGGCTCAGTTCTGATTTGGGGCATCCCGGCTCGTTCACTTACTAGCTGTGTGACCTTCAGAACGTTATTCAGTCTCTTCCTAGTTCTTCTATCATTTCTGATATGTAAAATGGGGTCAATTACTTATCACAAAGGACTTTTGTAAGAATGAAATAAAACAGTGCAGAGATCTTTTTGCTCAGTAAGTAGTAACTTATAACAGTGTTTTGGAAACTTGTAGTAAGTTCTGCAACAAACCCTACACTCTTCTCTTTGTTAAATTCAGATACTTTTACATAAAATTTTCTTAAATAAACCTCGAGACCCCATATTTCCCACCAGATGAAAACTTGCTTTCTGTAAAATAGGTGCGACAGGCAGAAAAAAAAAAACTGTACTAACCTATAATCTATACCTAGAGTCTCCCCGGCTCCCCCTAAGACTTTAACACAGCTTCTCTGCCCGGGAGCAGTTCTGGGGAGAGGGATCCTAAGAGAAGGGCGCAAGTTCTGGGAGGGGCAGGGTATACAGAGACCACTTCCCTGAACCAAGGGCAGCCGCTGAAGGATAATGACTTCCTGGTTGAAGGATAATGACTGTGACATTTGGGAAATACAAGGTTACGGAAAGGTAAACAGGATGACTTGGATCCTTTCATCCTTCGATGTACATTCTGAAATCTTCAAGAAAGATGCTAGTCTGTAGGATTTCTCAAATATTTGGCAGTGAAGTTAACTTGACCATCCACCTCTGCCCCCAGAGCATGCCACAGGGCAGAGGATGAACGGAGTTCACTTTGGGATGCAGGACCTAAAACCTGGCTGATCAGAGCCTCTCTGGAGTGGCATGCAGCTCTGGGCACCGCAAAGAAAGAAGAATAGAGATCAGTTGCACAGGATTAGGAAGAGCAGGCAGGTTGACAAAATATTCAAAATCAGAATATCTAAGGAATGTAGATGAAAATGACATTTTGCCTGACAAGGAGCTGATTTGGCAGGAGAGTGAGATGATCACAGAAAGTGAACAGATGATTGCTAGATATCAGCAATTAAATCTGGGAAGAGCTGTCCTCTGAGAAAGACATTAGACTTGTTCATATGTGACCTCAAGTGTTGGAGTCCTCAGTGAGTCACATTTCAGCTTATCATATACTGTTTCCTTCATGCACCCTCCTTTTGGCTAAAGTTCTGGTGGCTAAAACCAGCTGGAAGTATTATATCCAAGAGTTTCTGATCCCCTTGCTTTTCATTATTTTTTGCCCGGAGACAGGAGTTGAATCATAAGGCAGTGGTCGCCACTGGTGGTCCGTGAGGTCCGAAAGGTTGGCAACCGCTGTCATGAGGGATCAAAAGGGGGCACTCAAATCCTATCTGAGATTGTTTGGAAAGACATGAGTCCATGGATAGGTCCTAGCCAAGACCTTGAGGGGAAGCTCAGAAGTAAGCCAGGAAGAACAGGATCAGCCTCAATCCAAAGGGCAGGAGACAGTAAACAGGAGGAGAGCCAAAAGCCAGGGCCCAGCAGAAAGAACACTGAAATGAGTGCAGGTCAAGAACCTCGTCTGAGATCAGTACTGTGAACAGCAGCTCCTCCGAGGGAATCAGCATAGGAGATGTCAGGCATTAGCATAAACATACCGGGTGGCAAGGAGTCCTAGGGGGCCAAGCTCAGCAGCAGAAAGAAGTTTTCTGAAGCCATCCCAGCTGATAATCTGCCATAGATACGAAGCAGTTAAGTGACACTGGTACACAACACCAATGTTTGCATAAATCCAAGAGTCTCCTTCAATTACCCTAAGACTAAGACTTTAAGAATCCTTTCCGTACTCTGCATTTCGTTAACACTTGTACTAATTGGTTCAAGAGGCCCAGAGAGGGACAATGACGGAACTTGACAGATTAGAGCAGGGCAGGGCTTGAACCAAGACCTTCTTGATTGCCCATCTCACTCTTGTCCCTTTGTGTCTATCGTAGTACTCAGCACAGTGACCAGTTTCCAGTCTTTGACCCAGAAGTGTTTGTCAAAGTACAAATGAAGCGAGCCTCAGTGTGGCAAGCACTAGTGTTGACATCTCTATTTCAATAGCCAAAATGGAAGACGAAGGGGCAAATGCAGCTTCTTGCCTATCCCTATTTGGCATGGGGAGCGGGGGGGGGGGGGGGGGGCGGGGGGAGGTTTATAAAAGAGCCCTTACTCTAGACATTTTCCCTGTAAGGTACTGGCATGAGCTCCAAGTGCTGATCCAAGGAAGGCCCTGTGAGCCCACATACACCACGTCAGATTCTAAGGTGATGCTAAGGGCCCTGGGAAGTCTTCGGCCCCCAGCTGCCTATAAGTAAAGTACAATTATTTATTTGAAATATGGGCTATAGGTTTTTCCCTGCCTGGCATTTGGGAACTCCCCCAGGCCCCCAGAGTCGTGCCGCCAGAAAAGGCCATTAACTCCCACAACTCAGGGTAAATGCTGCTTCCCAGCCAAGGCTCATAAAATTTCAAACAGAAACCCGTCCGAACCCAGGAAGATCAGCCTCGCTGACAAGAAACACATGGGCAGAGTCAACACATGGAATGAATTTTGCTCTGAACAGCTTCTTTTGATGATGTTTCCAAGGGCTGAGGCCACGGCTCTCTGCACCTCCGTGGCAAGTGCTCAACTCTTATTTCCCTAGGCCTTGGCATGTCCGTAGAGCTCCTAGTCTCAGGACTGTGGACTCTCAATGCCTTCATTGTGCCACAGGAACAGCCCTGGCCCTCTGGGCATCAACACATTCCATATTGTCACTATCTCAACCAGACCATTACCTCCACCACACTGACTCAGAGCTAAAAGTGTGACCTTCGGCTGAAGGGCAGATAACCTCAGACAGAATGCTTATCTTTACTTGGACCGAGGACCATTTCTCCACTTGTTGCACTTCCCTCAATGAGCCCCTAAGCTGATGATGCATGACTTTTTCAACAGAGTCTCAACTGCACCCTGGCAGGTCCCACACTTATCTGTTCTTCTAGTTCTTCTTCAGCTATCATCACTGCTCTGGTAAGTGCCCTATCCATGGATGCCCTGTCCCATTCCCTGGACTACGTCCACTAACCCTTCCTTCCCACCCTCAAGCATCTCATAGGTCAGTGGTAGGCAAACTCATTAGTCAACAGAGTGGCAAACCGCAGCTCACGAGCCACATGTGGCTCGCAAGCTGCAGTTTGCTGATCAATGCCGTAGGTCTTTCTTCCTTCCATTCTGCTTCACCTCCTCCATCTCTCTTCTCTTCTACCTCGAGCACAGCTCTAGGAAACCTTCCTAAGTTGGCCTCTCCTAGCCCAGATCATATTTAGCCTCTAGTCTTCTAACTCCATTACAGAGACTTATGTGCAGATGGATAAAGCATTTGGGCATAAAACACTTAACTTCTAAATATTTCTTCTTCTGTTTCACTGGTTAATTAGCATAGGTGAGTGGATGAATGGATGGATGGGTGGATGGTGGATGGATGGATGGATGGATGGATGGATAAAATAAAAATATACATAGTGACTTCCAGTAGAGGTCCCAGACTTTGTCTAAACCTAAATTCCTATTTTTGGTACAAGAATCTTAAGCACAGTATTCAAAAATGTACTCGAGAAAGATACCTTTTTCTGACCATAAGGCCATTCTGGTTTTCTACAACAAACACACACACACACACACACACACACACACACCTGCCCGACCTCAAGATCAGAGGTCCTGGTCTGCATTCTGATCATCTCTCAGCAAGACCAAGGAGACTCCTCTTTGACTAATTTAGCTCTTCTCCCTGGCAAGCACCAGCTGCTCTCAGGCACCCACAGCAGCCTCCTGTCTTAATTAGTTCAGGCTGCAATAACAAAATACCATCAACTGGGTGGCTTATAAACAATAGAAATTTATTTCTCACAGTTCTGGACGCTGAAAACTCCAAGATCTAGGCGCTGGCAGACTCAATGTCCTGTGAGAGCCCCCTTCCTAGTTCCTAGATGGCCGTATGTTCACTGTGTCCTCACATGGTGGAAGGGCTGAGGGAGCTGCCTTTTATCAGGGCACTGTCCTGTTCAGGAGGGCTCTGCTCTCTATTACCCAATCACTCTCCAAAGGCCCCGCCTCCTACTGCCATCACTTGGGGATCAGGCTTTCTACTTCTCAACTCTGGAAGGACACAAACATTCAAACCACAGCACCTCCCACACCTCATTTCACCCTCTTCTCTGTATATCTAACAACAATCAAACATGTTCATTTTAAAGATTTTTCTGTTGGTATCTTTTTTTTTAAGAATGAAGAGGAATGGGGGTGGAGAAGTTAAACATCAGACATAAGCCATCTAACCACAGAAGAGAGGAGAGAATTTAAAAAAAAAAGCACAAAGAGCCCCTGCCCAGAGGGCTTGCTGTGTAAATTAGACACATAGAGGGAATGCAACAAGACAGGGCAGGCACCCATGGGGAGACAGGTGGCAGCCGAGGATAACTGTCTTTGTTCCTGGCCAGGCCAGTCTGTCACCTGCCACCTTGGAGGCAGCTCAGGGGGAGGCTCAAGGGAGGGATTAAGAGAGAGGACAGAAGATTGGTGAATTATTTCCAGTGATAAGTGGAAATGAAGGCACGGCTAAAAGAGGCCCAGACACTTGGCTTCTGGCACCTGTCCGCCCTTAGGGATGAGAGAAAGAGAGAGAAGCTCCCAACCCCCACAGGCTAAGAGAAAAGGCAGGCATGAGGACCAAACAGAGGGGTGTCCAGGACTTGACGCTGGCTTTGCTGTATGTCATGGGTGAGCGTGTGTTTGTGTGTGTGTTTACTGTTCCAATGTTATCCTTCTACATATGTTATTGTGCTGAGCCTTTGTCAGCGGGTGACATCCTGCAGTCTCACCCATGCCATAACCCTGCGGCATTCTCTCTTCATAAATTCCAGGGCCAGAGCCCAAAGGCATCTCAGGCCAACACATCTTGTCACATTGAAATAAAAGCAACATTAAAACCCGGACATTGTGCAATGCCCCAGAAAGTTCCCCAACACACAATCCTGGCTCAGATTTCCCAACAAAAACTGCTGCTCCTAAGACAACCCACTTAATATGCATGTGGAATATGTAGGTCAAGAAGGAAGCATTTTAATCCTCCTTGAGTTACATCAGTCCATGATGATATGGAAGGAGAGTGTCCCAGGCAAAGTGGATGGAAGCTGGCAGAGTCTGTCCAGTGTGGGACTCCATCCCGGGTACCTCAAGGACACATGGGGCTTTGCTAGAGACCCACACCACCATCTCTATCCTGCGAATGCCACACAAAAACTGCACCCCCTCTCTGCCTGGATCGGTACTCACATCATAACTAAAGAAGGGTGACATGATGTGGGCACTCAAGTCCTGGTCCTTGACTTCACATCACTACTTCGTCCCTTTTGGAGACAGTCTTCTCCATTTGTTAAATGGCAACTCCCCCAATTACACAGCAGTCAAGCACCGTGCTAGCTGGAATCCAGTTCTTCGTCTTTTCCCATCTTCGGGGTAACCTGTTGCAGATGTGTGTTTTAGAGCGAACCAGCCAGAAGGTAGGAGCAGAGGTTCACAAGGTCTGACAGTTCTGATGAATGAATAATGCATCTCAGAGGCCGATTCTCCAGGAGCTGTGGACATAAGTAGGACCCAGAGGGAGGCAGAGCCTTTCTTGGAGAGGAAGGGCACTGTGATTTGCAAGGGAGGGACAGCTTTCAGCCCCTTCCAAGTCCCCCCTGTGGCCCAGGGGCTGGGAATGCGAAGACCAGGGGAAGAAGATGGCTCCCTAGAGGTGCCCTTGCTTCCAGAGCTCAGTGTGGGAGAAAGACCAGGCCAAATCCTCAATTTCTGAACAGTCTGGGGAAAAACAAGACAGAGGCACCACGAGCCTGTGGTTCATTCCTCTGCATCTCCTCGGTGAGCAGGGGAAGCTTGGGGCAAGCCCTGATGTGCGCAACGAAAGCTGTCTTTCTGGATTTGCAGGTAGATTAATGGGGTTGAGTTTTATAGAAAACATGTTTCCAAACACATTAGCCACAGGCCAAACATCTCCTCGGAGGGATTTTATTTTTAGAAGAGTCTTAAAGTGTCGTCTTTGCAGGACCTGAGACTAAAATCAATCCCTATGATTCCTTAAAACTCCATTTTCCGTGAACTTTCCCAGACAGGAGAGCCTTTTAGACAAACTCCCTCCGGAGCAAGGCTGGGTACTTAACCAGCAGGAGAGCAAACCTCTCTCGTGAGTGAAAACCGGGAATGGAGAAGGTAGGAAGGCCATCTCCTGCTTTATAGTAGTCTGATAGAAACTGCCAGAAGGGAGAACCAAGTTCTTATTGGGCTTCGCCACGATCTTGGGCATGTCACAACTTTTCTAAGACTCCATTTCCCTATTTATATAAAAAAGAAGGGCATAGACTGCTTCCTTCCCGACCCAGGAATTGCTCTCCGAACTATGAAAACACACCCCAGATTCCTGCAGCTTTCTTTGCTAAAGGAACTAGCAGCGGAAATTTGAGTTGATCACACTGGAGCACGTTTAAAGGGAAAACATTTTCATGATTGCTGTTGCAGACCTCCCAACAAGTCTGCAAAGGAATAACACCAAGGAAGATGCTGGGATTTAGACAGACTATGTGCTCTCAGGTCCAGGGTTCTTAAGTGATAAAATGGTGTGATTGGTTTGTTTCTACTGTGTCGTTTGCCAACACCGTTTCTAGCTGAATTCTGTGACCAATCATAGACAAGTTACTGTCTCAAGAGTTGAAAACTAGATAATGATTGTAATAGTTCTAAGCAACTGAGATTCTACTACGAGTCATGTGTTGGAGCAGCTCGCTAACTTGAGTCCTCACAGAAACCCTACAAGTAGGTGGTATTATGCTCATTTGAGAGATCAGGGAGGCTGAGAACACTTAAATATCCGAGATGGAGTAAAGATTTAGATCTATACTGTGACTGGAAGAAAAAGAATTACTTCAGGGGCCATTTGGAAAGTTTAATGATCTTTCCAGTATTACTAGGGTCTCGGAGACTTCAAGTCAGGGTGCTATTAACAGGGCCAGATATTTAAAACTCACCCAAGTCTATATGCTGTTGGCTATGGAACATCTAGAGGTGTGATAATGACACTGGTTTCTATGAAGACTTCCTACATGAGCCCATCTTCTAGGGCAGTGGTTCTCAACCTTTCTAATGCTGCAGCCCTTTAATACAGTTCCTCATGTGGTGGTGACCCTCAACCATAAAATTATTTTCGTTGCTACTTCATAACTGTAATTTTGCTATTAATAAATCATAATGTAAATATCTGTGTTTTCCGATGGTCTTAGGCTCTACAGCAGCGGTTCTCAACTCCCAGGTTGAGAACCACTAGCAGAATCTAGAGAAATCCAAAATTTACAACTGTCCACCTCGGACTACAGTACATTGTGGCCATTTTTTAAAGCAATTATCAGTATGTTTACTAAATATATCAGCCTCTTCATGAAAGAGCAGAATGGGGAGAATTAAAACAGCACATATATCACACTGATAGGCTTAAGACTGGAACTGCTCCCTAAAAGCAGACTGGTGATTTGTGCCATCTTTGAGTTATTTTACATTTAGCACTACACATGTGCCAGCCCTATCCTTAAGGTGACCGCAGAACCAAGAATCTTTAGTCTACAGAACTTAAGCAACAGAAATGTGACCATCCAGAGTCCTTCCCAAACAAAAGGTCCTTCAATAAGGAAGCCCCAGTGCCCAGGCCAAACATGGACAGAGACTGGAATTCCTTTGTGCTTTCTCTTGGCCCATCACCCTACACCATAAGTGGCCATGTTCTGACACCCACCCGTCAAAACTTTCCTCATGTCACCCTCTTCTCCCTGACCCTTAGAACTTGTCCGGACCTCAGATCAGGAAGACAGAATAGAGCAGAATTTTCTATCTCCTTCCAGATTGACTCGAGAATGATAAAAGTTTTATTTTTAAAGCCAGTGTTGGCTCCTATGTGCATGGGGCAGCAGACCCTTGTTCAGAAACAGAGCCTGAGATTACACTATGAGTCCTCCTTTCACGCAGAGTGTAAAGCAGATTTTCCATAAATATATCTACGGGATGGGTGAAATTCCCAAAGAACCCTGTAAAGTAAGGAGGACTGTGAATCTGCATTTGAAAAGAGTCCCAGTGAGCAAGGTATTGATCATCCTAACATACTAGATAGTTCAATCTCACACTCAGCCCAGAAATAACACCAGAAATAACGTAAAAACTAGGGGACCTTTTCCCTTCAGGAGTCCAGCAAAATTGTAGCACTACAAAATGCGTCTTGTTCTAGGTAGCCAAAAGCACATGTGCAGTCCTGGTTCTCAAGATGAGGCATAAAACATGAGCTCCTGCGAAGGACTTTTGCCAAAGTTCTCAGAGAAGCCATCTGCACTTTTCCTCCTGGAAGATTCCTTCTCAAGAACCTATCCATAAATTAATCACTCTGCTCACCAGCCACCCCCGGGGCAGGCCCATCCTCAGGGGATTCAGAGCCTCCTTTGTATATGGAAGAAAGCCTCCCACTCCAGAGGAGAGGGAACTAAGACAGGGAATAGAAGCTTAACCAAGAGTTTACATCATGTTCAATTTAAGAATTCTCAAGTGCAGTAAACACTTCATTACACATGTGCAACTTTGTTGTTTCACCCATTTTCCACCCCATTTGCCACTGCAGGGTGACACCCCCTCCTAGGCCCACAAACACCAGGGCGTCTGCTCCCTAGTCTGTGAGGATTCAGGTGATGCCTGTGCATTTCAGTGTCAGCTAAAGCAAGCACAGTGCAGGCAAACACGCTGTTCTCTGCTCCCGTCCCTCACTCCCTACATTCCTAAGCTAATGATATGTGATTGGGGGTGTCTCCTGCGTTCAGGACCATGCACTTGACTGCTCCTCTAGGGTCAACAGCGCTGTGGCACTTTGTATCAACCTGCTTAAGGAAGCAGGGCTGACACTGCACCCAAGAGGCTCTGCTAGACAACGGTGAATAGCAGGATTTCACACAACTGGACCTGCTCTCGGCAGCACAAATCTGGGACGTGTTAGGGAGGTGAAAACAGCTCCACATCTGCATGCATCTCCAGTACTCCAAGTTTGGGAGGCACCGGAGACCTTGTCTTGGAGCCTTACTAGCAAAGCAGCATCCCATCCAGTGCCTGAGCCCAGGCCTCCAGGCCTGGCTCCCCCTGACCACAAGAGGCCTCCCTGGCCTGCCACAGGCAGGTTGGACCACATCCCTTCTGCATTCCGGGCCCGCTGTTCCAGCAGGCCCAGTGCCCAGCTGATAAGCCAAGCTCCATTTGTTTCCCTTCCCACAGAATTGAGAGGGGAGATGTGTTGCTCTTCATTTCCTGTCTCAGTGTCTCCACTGACTTTTAGCGAGTTTGCCACTTCCCACCCTCTGGGGGTGGATGCCCTTCAGTGACCCACGGTGCCATGCCAAGGGGCTGCACAAACTCCAACCGGTCGGTGTGCAGAGCTGACAGGGCTGGCAGGAGCTTCGGGTATTGTCTCTCTTCAGGGTGAAGTCTAATGGAGTGGGGGTGCAGGGGAGGGGTCCCGGGACCAATTCATACAGGGACTGGGGCTCCTCGTACAACTGGCTCAGTTCCCCTCTCCGCCCTGTGCTTTCTCCCCTTTCTTTAGAAAGCACATTTTTGAGCCCCTGATGCTCTGTGCTGCGGGAGGGACAGGTATCATCCCTGTTCCCAAGTTTGCTAATGACAAACAGCTGGGGAGACCAGGCCTTGCCCTCCATGCTCCTGGGAGATGCATGCTCACACGCAGCTCGCTCCCTTCTCGGTCCCTGGAAGGCAGGGTTCTTTTTTGGTTGTGAATTCCCAAGGGACATGACTATTTTTGAAACCAGCCTCTGGCCATTCTTGTTCTCCAAATGGAGGGTGAGAATATCCAGAAGGTGAGAGGCCGTCTGTGGCTGGTTGGAACACATTCTTTAAGTTTTACGTTGACATTGATTTTTTCCCCATACGATTTCCATAACTTTCCTTTTCTTTCCTTATTTTTCCATGAAAGACTATCCTCCTATACCCTGTTTATGATGTTCAAGGCTTAAAAAATCTTGAGGATAAAAAACACAGCATGTTATTAGTGCCCAATAACCTGAAACCTGAAACAAAACTACAAAGTGAGTGGATTTTTTTTACTCCAACACTCAGTCCCCCACACACAACATGCACACACATTTTGCCTGCCTCTCTCCCACCTTGTTACCCCTGGCAGCCTGAGGGAGGCTACAGTGGCACTATCTACACAGCCCCTTCCTAAGGAGTCCTCTGAACTCCAAGTTCACCTCTTACCCCATCACTTAATCTCTAACCTCATCCAAATGCATGTGTTAATAGATGAGAATGGGAAGTAATAATAATAAATGCTTACATATATATGGAACGAAATATTTTTTCAAGCACTGGACATTTTTCAAAGCTTTTATATTCATTATTTCACTTGATCATGTTTTTATCACAGCTCAGTAATTAAGGCTGAAATTGTCTTCTCTATGCTAAGGATAAGAAATTTGAAGTTCTTAGAATTTGACTGGCCAAAGCCACAGGGCTAGAAGGATGAGGTTATGGGCCTAGATCCTCATGTCCTGGAACCTGGTTCTCATACTACAGCTGGACAGCTGCTCTTTCAACCTGAGGGTCGCCTTCTGAAAGACAACAGCTAGAGGAAGCCATGCCTTCATTGCTTCACAAGGCAGAGACACGCTCAAAACTTTGAGGTACTTATTCATAGCCTAAATTCCTGGGCACCACCCCAAGCCTACTGAATCTGAATCTCGGGGAGGGGTGGGGGGAGGAGGGAACGATGGGGAGGCAGACCAGAAATCTGCTATTTAATATCCTAATTTCTAGGATGATTCCTGTGCACACTAATGTCTGAGAACCATTTACTTTAGTCAAAGAACTAGCTTTCTAATGGTGAAATGTCAGACTTCAGAGAAAAAGAAGATTAAAGAACTGTTTGAGAAACAGAAACTCTGAGTTGAATGCCATTCATACTTTCTGAGTACATATTACCTCGACATTGCCTCCACACCCTGGGACAGCCAGACACTGCTGTCCCTGACCTCCATCCCCATGGCTCTTCTTCCCCCACCAGGAACACTCACTGCATTTGGAGTAGGGGCTATGCCCTATGCTTCTCTCTACTTGCTGTCCTTGGTGTCCATGTTCTGTTTTGCTTCAAATTGTTAAATATAAACTCACAAAGGAAAAGAAAGTCTGTGTATTACGAAGACACTCTCTTCTCCCTTTCAAAAATGTTTTTCTCCGCCATTTTGCAAGAATAATAATTATCAAGGATTAAATCCCCACAGTGGCTATATTCATGCAAAATTTTAAAACATCTGGATAATTGATGGACTTTTTCTCTTTTCATTCAAATGTGCAGCATTGTGTGCAACCAGCCTGTGTGTTCCCGCATGGGAACCGCCAGGGATGTAAATCCAACTTTCAACTCTTTAATTAACACTGCAGAAACATCAAGAGGGTCTCACCCTTGTAAACACAAGGAGCCTTTCCAAAATATAGCTCTGCCTCTTGGGTTAACAGATGTCATGGGGCAGTTGGGTGAGAGAGTGTTGTTTTAAAATTCTCAATCTGTCTCACAAGACATTGTTCCTTAGATGATTCCTGGATAGATAGCATCACATACTTTTTTCTCTCTTCAGTATTCATATCATTTCCTGTAGTATTTCTGCTCCATCTGTTTGTGTCCCCACAAAATACCTATGTTGAAATCTTATCCCCCAAGGTGAGGATATTAGGAGGGAGGGCCTTGGGAAGGCGATTAGTCATAAGAGAAGGAATCCTCATGAATGAAATTCATGCCCATATAAAACAAGCCCAACAGGGCTCCCTCAGCCCTTCTAACATACAAGAATACAACCAACTATGAACCAGGAAGTGGGCTCGCAAGCGACTTCAATCTTTGACCTTGCACTTCCCAGCTTCCAGAACTGAATGGGATTCATGCCTAGAGAGGCCCCTTGCACCTTCCACTGTGAGGACACAGTAAGAAGTGGACAGTCTACAATCTGGAAGAGGGTCTTCATCAGAATCTGACCATGCTGGCAGCCTGATCTTAGACTTCCATCTGCAGAACTGTGAGAAGTAAATTTCTATTGTTTATAAGATGCCCATGCTGTGGATTTGGCTATAGCAGCCAGAATGAATAAGACACTTTCAGCACTTGTCATGTGGACCAGAAATAACCTAAAAGCCAACTCCTTAGATGTATGATGGCCATCATCGGCCATCGGCTGGCCATGTTCTCATGGTTTGCCTGCTGATACTGAGGTAGTGAGCGGCTTTGTAGTTATACAATATTGGATGCATCTTCCTGACTTTAAACATCAGGGTGAAAAGTAGAATATCTTTTCAGAAAATCAGATAGATGTTTAGTATCACTGCAACCAAGTTCCAGATACCTGACAGATTTTTTTCTTCTACTCCTTTGTGGTTATTGGTTTCAACATTTCTTTGTATGCTGTTTTGTCAGCAGTAAGCAGCCTTCCAGGTGAACTTTCTGTTCCAATGAAAAGAGGCAAGCTCCTAAAAGGAAAGCACCAAGCACCTTTATCCCAGCAGGGGACCAAGTCAGTACAGAGACCCTGCAGGGAGAACACGTCACATAGACAGCAAGGTAAGAAGACTCTACATACAGAAGGCTGAGGTCAGAGATTTTGTAATCTTGAAGGTAAGCAATTCGAGTTCAGTGTGGTATACTAACCAGTCCAAAGACATGGCTGGCATATAACTAAAGAGAACAGAGATAAAGGTCATTGGAACTGACTTTATGAAGAGAGGGCAGAGGTACCTCCATATGGACGCTAAAGCCCCTAGGATGGTCATAGCTTCTCAACATGTGCTCAAATCATTGAGAACAGCCATAGATTGTCCATAAGAAGTCAAAAGTGACCAGGCAATAAATGAGGCAGTGTGAGAGGGTTGGCCACGGGAAAAGGTACTGTGCTCAGGAGAAGGTAGAATGATGGTCTAGAAGCAGAGGAGATGCAGCGAATATGCCAGCCAAGCTTATCATTTTGGCACCTACCAAGGCAGAAGTGGTGCCACTAGAGGCTGGAAGATCTCTATGGCTTCCTCCCATCTGGTTCAGGGAGGAGGGAGATGAGGGAAGCATAGAGGTCCTAGATGATGGGGTATTGCTGCCAAAATCACCCATTCCCCTCCCTCCTCCTGTTCTCTCCCTGACATGCCCTTTATTATCTTGTTGTTGTTGTTGAAGTAGTGTTCTTTTCCCACAGAGCTCTGTGGGACGGGACAGTAGAACATGCACAGAGCAGATAGCAGAGGAGAGTGGGAAAGAGGAAGAGGGGCTTTTCTAGGGTTCCCCAAGCCCTAGCTCTCCAGGACCACAGACCAGGGAGGCATGCCTTCCAGACTGGGAAGCTGAGAAGGTGAAGCTCTCTCAATACCCCCCCACCCACTCCAGATTCTACAACCTTTTCATCAGTGTGCCCAGTTCCACTGCTCACTTGTTCTCTGCTATATCCTGCTTTCTGTCCATGCCTCTCTGGGACTCTGGCTCATTCTTGCAGAGGCCAAAGAGCTGAGTTGGTAGGATCTACGAAGCATAATATACCTCTATTCTGGCAACCGTTTTTTCTACATACAAAACATGGCAAAATTTAATGATTTTTAAGCAACAACAGTTTTATTTGCTCCAATTCTGTGGGTCAGATGGGTGTTTCTTCTGGTCTGGGATGGTTTGTGGCTAAATGGTCTAAAATAGAGCTGTCCAATAGAAATATAATATAAACCACATCTGTAATTTAAAATTTCTTGTAGCCACATTTAAAAAACAAAATAGGTGAAGTTAATTTTAATAATATATTTCAATTTAACCCAATCTATCCAAAATATTACTTTAATATTTAATATAAAATTATAAATGAAATATTTTTTCCATTCTTTTTAACAGACATGTCTTCAAAATCCAGTGTGCATTTTATACTTACATTATATCTCAGCCTGTATCAGCCACAATTAAAATGCTCAACAACCACACTCAGATCTGCCTTCTCTGTTGGGATTAGTGGAAAGGCTGGTGTATCTGGGGCTTCTTCTTCTGATGGATAAAATCTTGGCTTCGGCTAGTAGATGGATGCTCAGACAATCGATAGAAATGAAAAAAGACTATGGGAGTAGCAGATTTGGAGGTAAAACTACAAAAGGTCTGTTTTGGCCCTGTCAAGTGGGAGAAGCTATGAGATATCCAGTGGAGATGTTGGAAATGAGTCCAGAATTTTGGGTAGAGATCGGGTTGGTAAGGCACAAATCAAATTTGACAGGACATGGGTGTGATTCTGCAGTATATTGTACTAACTCCTCTCATTAAGTTGTCAAATGATAAAATTAAATAAGTCGTTGAAAGGAGAGTAAGGAGCATTAACTCGGCCTCAGAAAATGAGAATTATTGCCCCTTACAGAGCAAGTCACTTCCCCAGCTCTCACTTCATTTTGCTTGTCTGTGAAATGGAGGCAGTGATGACACCTACCAAGGGCCACTCTGAGACTGGAAAGAGCCAACATTTGCAAATGTGCCAGTAGGTTCTAGCACAATGCAGGCCTCTTTCAGTAAATGGCTGTCTGCTCTTTTTAATCTGAAAGACCTTCCAGAAACAAATGCAAGAAAAACATGGGACCACCCTCAGAAGGTGTCTTCGCCATGCTTCTTACAGACCCATATGTTGACAGCTATGATAAAGCAAAATCAACACTAAGCAGAGCCCTCACTTGCATCTGAAATTAGCTGCTTCTGGGAAAAAACAGAGATGAATCTCTCAACAGCCATGCTATTTGTCAGCCCAATAACATATTTTTTCAAGATTATTTAGACTTGAGCCAAGTAAGCAACAGTAAAAATGCATTCTACAAATATTATTACTACTTCTGAGTGGAATATTTTTTAGTTTTCCCTCTCTCCCTCTCTCTCTCTCTCCCTCTCTCTCTCCCTCTCTCTCTCTCTCTCTCTCAAGTGCCTGCAAGGAGCCTATTTTGGGGGCTGACTTGAGTTGTTTTCCTGGCTGTCCTCCAGGGAGGTTCATAGCAAGAGTGCGTAAGCTGCAGATAGTGGTTTTGTGGACTATTTGTTGCTGCTTTTAAGAGCCCCAAAGACCTCTCATTCCCATGTCTTCCTAGATCAAAACGGGGGTCCAGGAGTCCTGACCACAAACAGTGAGTGCAGATCTTCCCAAATCAAAGGGTTGAGGAGGACCACCCTCAGAAGGTGTCTTCGCCATGCTTCTTACAGACCCATATGTTGACAGCTATGATAAAGCAAAATCAACACTGAGCAGAGCCCTCACTTGGGAGATGGGCTATTACTTAATTCCATGGTCCTCCGTTCCCTTCTCATGACAGTGGCAATGCAACACTGGACCTGCGCCAGAATCCTGGTGGGAAATCTGTAGCAAACAGCACCCTTGGGGAATGTTCTTGTGGTGTTTCTGTCATAAAGGGGTGATGTGCACTCCAGTGGTTTCCAAAGAGAACACCATCCAAGCGTGGTATGTCACTTAGAGGTCATGGGGCACCGGCCTGCTGTGAACCATACCAGCCCTCCATGAGGAAGGTGGAGGCAAGGCTGCCTCACGAAAGCCAGGGCCCAGCAGGGCTGCACAACCTGTAAACCAAAACTGTGAACTAGCCAGTTCAAGTGGATCCTAAATTCTGGGTGAATAAGTGAAGATTTCACACATCACAGACACGGCTCCTCCTGGAAAATCACCCATCCCGGCCCCTGCCACAAATTTGCTGGAAAGAGACGGGCCTCTCTGGAGCTTCCGCCCACATGGAGAGAGCCCTCTCCTGGACTCTGGGAGCAGGACAGACTAGGGCAGAAGGTGGATGAGTGTCTTCTGGTGGCAGTAAGTGGAGTGATGAGGAAGAGGCAGGAATTCTGGAACCAATCTAAAGCCAAGACTTCTGGGACTCCATCCTGGTAAGGCTGGTCCCTATATCAAGGGTCATTTTGAATTTTCATTGATTTATTTCCCAATATTATGTGTAGCCGACATGTTTCTGGTTTTTGAAACAACCAACATCGAAAACAACTTAATCTTTACTAAGATTGAGAATTACAATGCTGATATTACATGGATGATGAGGAAAACGTGCCTCTGGGGATTTTGTGGTGAAAAGATTATTATAGGAATAGGTAAAATAGGAATTATTTTACAAGTCTCTGCACTGTTTCCTTTTCTTTCTGTCCTTATAACTGGGGAAGAATGAAAAACTGTTCCCAAAGTTTTTATATGAGAAGAAATGTGATTATAGCAAAATGAACACAGCCCAGTGTGTGTTAAAATTCTTCCTGTTGCCCAGCTCAATGTCTACAAATACCTCATTTTCCTGAAATCTTAAATGAAGGTATTTATTATTCAATAAAGAAAAATGATTCCCACATTGTTGGACTGTTTCCTTCAAGATTAAACCAACCCATCCTAGCAGCTTCAGCCCCAGGCAAAAGACCGCACCAACTAGGAGTTCTTACAAACTACTATGCTGCTTAGACCCGAACACTGAACATCCTGCCCTTCATTTTAATCACACCCAAGTGCACTCACGAAGGTCTTGGCTTGAGTGAGGTGCACCCAGCAAGTGAATCACATGCCACCTCTGTTGTCAGGGCAGAGAACACCATGAAGAGGTAACAGAGACCATTGGACATAAACCCTGACTGAGAATTCCTTTAATCTGTTGTCTACTGCGCCTACAGGATGCCAAACATCTGGATGAAAGATGCAGCATTCAGTCAGGAAGCTCACTGTTCCTCCAGATAATTGAGTAGACTTTTATGTCAATTATATAAACCTAGCAGTTATACCAACTTCTATTTCCATAATAATTTACATACGTGTGTAAAACTTCATTTAGTTACCATATCCTCATGGAATGAGCTTCATTATCCAAGTTTACACATGTGGAAATTGAGGCTCCTTACCAAGCGTGTTTTGATCTCATCCTCTGTGCCAGTATTCTCAAGGCCTACATAGGAGAAATAAAACAGTCCCTGCCCTAAAGGTGTTCACAGACCAAGGGAGGAGCTTGAATGTGAATGGACTTGACTTGCCCAAGGTCACACAACTATTGAATGTCAGATCTGGGACACTGTCGACTGCTGGCTCCAAGTTCAGCACTCTCTTCACAGCTGCCTCCAATAAAGGCCAGATGCACTTACAGAGCAGTGGGTAGAAAGGGGCGGGGATGGAGGTGCCACTAGAGTTATGAGTCTCATTATTAGCTCTGAGTTCAGAACTGAAGTACAAGTCATTAAAATTACAATTACGAAGACTGTGACCAGACATTAACAAATGCTTTATGCAATGTTGGGTTAAAATAAAAGCAGAACACAAACAGCATGTCTGCCCACATTCACTTGATACACATGTGGACAGGGACAGGACAAGAATGTGGGCAAATTTAAACAGCTGGATATTTTTCATGTGGCTGGGTTATAGCTGAAATTTCCCGTTTTTCTCTGTTTCTTTCTTTTTTCTATTACTTTATAGTTTTGTTGATGTTGCTGAAACATAAATTACAGGCAGGAAGAAAGAAGTAACGTAGAATGATTAAAGCTTTTGTAGCCATGCAGACCTGAACTAAATCTCAGTTTTGCCAATGACTAGCTGTATGATCTTGGGAAAGTTATTTAACTTCTCTGTGCCTCAGTTTCTTTGTTAGAGAATAATGTTAACCTTGCAGGATTGTGCTGAGAATTAGAGATTTTGTGTTAGAACACCTCATACACACAGAGCAGCCACTCGAGCTATAATTAATTTTTGTTATTATATAATGTGAACCAAGAAGTGTGTTGGAGGACAGACAGGCATTGCAGGCCCTGCTGTGAGGCACAGGTTTGGCCCAGAGTCTGCAATGCTATCTTCAACCCAAAGAACCGCCAAGTGGAATTATCTTTATCAGCAGCAAAAACACATAGTAAGCCAGGTCCTCAGGAAACAAATCTGTAAAACATCACTTGTCCTAAAGGGATTTGCCATCCATTTCTTTACCCACTCAATAAACTCGTGCACCTCCTGTAAGTCAGAGACTAAGGGAAGAACTAGCAGTATAAAGATAAAGAGGGCTTAGGCCTTACCATAGCTCACTGGGGAAAAACAATCATGGAAACAGATAACTTCAATATAATGTGAAAATCTAATCGCAAAATTAGGCATTAGATAAACACTTAATCCAATCTGGTGAGGGAAGACAAGGGAAGTCTAGGGCGGATTTCTGAAAGTGTCTGGGTCTGGGCCTTTAAGCAGGAGTTAGTTAGGAAAGGGCCTGTGTAGGGGGTAGAGAAGCATCCCAGGCAGAGGGGGAAATATAAGGAAGAGTGTATCAAAGAGCCACCAGCTGTTCAGTTTTGCTCAGAATTGGAAGCAGGGGGTAGATTGGAGAGGGAGGGAGGAACCAGCTCATATGAAGTTTATCCTGAGAGCAGTGCAGGATTTGAAGCCAGGGAGGTAGAAGTCAGGGTAGGCAGCTTTACACTACAGATAACACTCCAGAGCCACATAGAGGGAGAATGTGAATGGGACAACCTGTTACAGCCAGGGATTAGCCATCTCTAGGGGTTCAGCAGAAAGGTGAGTTCAGTACATAGAAATGAGGACAACACAACCCATATAACAAGACAGTCCCTAACAAGAGCCCAGTGACAAGTACAGAGAGAAACCTACTTAAGCTTTGAGAACAGTTTCCTTGAAGTTAAAGTCTAGGAAAGCTTCATGAAGAAGGTAGGACATGAGCATCCTTTTAAAGAAGAAGAAAATACAGGTGGAGGAAGAGGGAATGAGCCTTGGGGAGGGAATGAAATTAACAAAGCCAAAGAAGCAGTAATATGCAGGTTGTGTTCACACACAACAGTTTGACATCCTCTACATTGTACTTTCTCATCCCCATGATAGGGAAAGCATTTGTGTGCAAGGAAAGGCGGTTTTCTCCCCAAAATTCCTGCTTTCCTGAGCTTAGGCATAAAGAGAAACTAATTGAGCTCAAGGTAGAGAAGAATTCAGAAATTCTTCCAGACTATACTGCAGAAAAGAAAAGACTGAGTTGCTCTTGATGGCACTCGGTGGTTGTGTGGTGATTCCGAGCTGTGGCCAGACAAAGAGGGAGACTCTTGCCTCTGTCCTGCTTCTCGTTCCCCACCTCCAGCCACACTCCCCACCCTCCAGCGGCAGCCAGAGTGATTGATAACGAATAAGATGGAGGAGAGTGAGGAGAAAAGTGGTGAAGTGACCAAGGGGTCAGGGGAAAAGGGGAGAAAAACAGTGTTCAAGGCCACAGGTTCCCTTGCCAACCTGATTGTCACAGCAGTGCTGAGGGTTAGAAAAGGAGCCCCACAAACTTGCTCTATAAAGGATCAGACAGGAAACATTTCAGCTTTGTAGGACATTCACTGTCTCAACTAATCGCCTCTGCCATTTGGCACAAAAGCAGTCCTAGACAACAGGCAATAAATGAGCACAGCTATGTTTTGGTCAAATTTTGCCTATGGACATTGAGACATGAACTTCATAAAATGTTCACACGTCACAAAATAGTTTCCTTTGATTTTTTTTCCCATCAGTTAAAAATGTCAAAATCATCCTTGGCTCACATACAAAAGCAGGCAGTGGGCTGGGTTTGGTCTGTGGAGTGTGGTTTGCCCTCCCTAGTTTAGAATAAGGGTCTCGTGGTAGATGAAGAGCTGGGTTGGGTTGACTGGCATGAGAAGCTGCTCCCAAACCCACATACTCCTGTGGATTCTGGATGGGATGGGATACAGGGCCAAAACCAAAGAATAGAACTGTTCTCTCTACTCTTCTGGATTCCACAGGTGCTTCCCTGAGGTGTAGCTATGCCTCAAAATAAGATGATTAGGAAGATTGACTTGCAAGATTCTTGACAAAAATCCAATCATGTTCCTTGACCTGGGCACAAGTCTCCAGATTTCCTTAAAATAAATCACTGACATCAAATTCAGGCTCTAACCCACTGCCCCAGAATAAAAGGATTCATGTGGTTATATTTCTCTTATTTTCTGCCCTGTGGAGGCAGCCATTCCCCCTTATTAGAAAGAACATTTGGGATATTCCCCGTGACCTTATCTATATTCTAACTTCCCAGCTACCACCCCAGACTCTTTCTCCTTCCCAAACATTCATAATCTTTTAGAGGTGGGGATAAAAGAAAGGCGTCCATGGGAAGAGGAGAAGCTTTAGAGAAACTAAGGATGCATGTTGAGGGCCCTTGTTTCTGATGCTCCTTCTGTCCTCAGCTGTCCCTGATGACCAAAAAAGGAACCAGCTACTAGATCCACCCAGGGCCTAAAAAGTGTGGGAGCCACAGAACTCAAAACTTCACAGAACCAGCTAGGGCAAGCTTTGTTAGGTACGTTTCCAACAAGTCAAAGCTCACAGGGCTTGTCTGGCACTTAGCAGAGAACCCACCCCTCATTACTGGGGTTGAGGGAGGCGGGGGGGGAGATAGGTGCACTCTTTCCAGCTTTGGGGCTCCCATCTCCACCAAGAGGCACAAGGTTGGTTCGGCTGGCTTCCCACAAATCTGGTCCTGCAGCAGGCACACAGCTCCACTGAAAACACACTCGTCCTCGTCTCCCATTTGATCTTTCTTCCACATGCCTTTTGGATTACTGCTGGCATTTTGTTGCCATGTGTTTTCAACTCTTCGTTAGAAACGTACGAGCCCGGCTCTAGCCCTCTACAGAGCCGGGGGTCCTCAGCAGGGTGCTGCTCTGAGAAGGGTCCAGGGGAGATCAACTGCATGTCTTATTTCAAATCAACAGACACTGAGTGAGCACCTCCTACATGCCAGGCACTGCTCTATCCATCAGACCCAAAATTCAACTCAGGCTTCCATTTCCCTTGGAGTAAAAGCTCCAGTCACCACAATGACCTACAAGACCTAAAATGACCCCCTCCATACACACCCCCTACTTTAGGACCTCATCTCCTGCAACTCTTGCTCTTACTCCCCAAAGCCACCCAGATCTCATTGCTCTTTTGGCCATGCCTGTCACCTTCTGCCTTAGTCTTTGCACCAGCTGTTCCCTCCACTCCACCCAGAATGCCCTTTCCTCACAGTGGCTAACATCCTCACCTTCTTCAAGTTTTCACTCAATATCACCTTTTCATCAAGGCTTACACTGACAATCCTGTTGAAAATGGCAACCCTTCAACAGCATATCTGATCCCCTTTCTTACCCTTCTCTAAATTTTCTTCTTCTGTAGCACTTATCATCTACTGCCCTGGCCCAGTTCCCTAGAAAACACAGCTCGAAGGAATGCAATTCCAGGGAATCAGGAAAGGATGGATAAGGCACAGAATGGGGAGAGCAAGCCTAAGGCAGTTTGTTTCCAAAAGGCATTAGTGCTGTAACAAGTGATGGCTTGGTTCCACAGGACATCTTCAGAGAGGCTGAATGAAGCTAATGCATCTCTAAGCAGCGTGCCCAGGAAGGAGAAAGGTGTACTGTCAGTATCTATCTCCCATGGGTCAATGTCTGCCCCATGGATGTTAATGCCCACATACTTCAGGTGATGAGAAAACAGGGTAAAGCCATGAAGGCCGATCACCTTAGCAGCAACAGGGAGTCCCAGCCTGGAAGGTGGGAGCTGAGAGATGAACACTCTCAGTGCAGGTGAGGGGCTATGAAGCACGCCTGTGGATAACATGAGGGGCAGTCCTTAGCTTGTAGGAATGCAGGGAGGCAGCAGTGGCTCCAGCGCTGCAGGCACAGACTGAGCCATTACCAGAGCTGCTCCAGCCAGGCAACCATGTGTGGGTCTGGACTGTGCATGAACTGAATCCTATATGACTCTCCAACACAGTATCCATCTCCTCCAGCTAGAATGCAAGCTCCATACAGGCAAAATCTTGGTTTCTGTCCCTGAGGCATCCCAAGAGTCCTCAGTGCCCTGCTGGAAGAATGAAGGGCTCTGCTAATGAAGGCAATGCAGAGCCTGCCTCACTGAGCTCACAGTGCCGAGGAAGACACAGGCAAGCAAACAGTCCATGGTGGTGCAGAGCAAGAGTGCAGTGCTGGCTAGAGGCAGGCAGGCGGTGGTGCAGAGCAAGAGTGCAGTGCTGCCTGGAGGCAGGCCAGGCGGTGGTACAGAGCAAGAGTGCAGTGCTGGCTGAAGGCAGGCCAGGCGGTGGTACAGAGCAAGAGTGCAGTGCTGGCTGGAGGCAGGCCAGGCGGTGGTGCAGAGCAAGAGTGCAGTGCTGGCTGGAGGCAGGCCAGGCGGTGGTGCAGAGCAAGAGTGCAGTACTGGCTGGAGGCAGGCCAGGCGATGGTGCAGAGCAAGAGTACAGTGCTGGCTGGAGGCAGGCCAGATGGCGGCAGCAGCACCTGGCAGAACTGTGGGCAACTGATCTCGAGCCCTGGTGCTTTGACTTCAGGTGTAACAGGTTGTACCCAGCCTGGTGTCCCTGATGAAACAAGGACACGGGAGTAGGAAGTCAAGATCTGGGCTCTCAACCCAACCTCAGCTGCTAACAGGCCATAGCACCTTTTGAGAATTATCTAAAAACCAGTTATTACTAGTTACCAAGTCCTCCTTTTCAACCAGAGCACAGGCTGAGTAATGTACTGTTTTAGTCGGTTCAGAAGTAGAGTACTTTAGACTGGCTGGTTTATAAACAAGAGACATTTATTTCTCATAGTTTTGTAGCTGGGAAGCCCAAGATGAAGGTGCTGGCAGATTTGGTATCTGCTTCATAATGGCTGTCTTTTCACTCTGTCCTCACAAGGAGGGAAGGGAGGAAAGAGCTTCCTGGGCCTCTTTTATAAGCGCATAGCCCATTCATGAGGGCAGGGGTCTAGTCATCTCCCAAACGCCCCACCTCCTGACACCATCACCTTGTGGGTTAGGATTTAACATATGAATCTGGGGGAGAGGTGATAACATTCAGTCCATAACATTGGCATACATTTTCATATTGCATTCCTACAATGATTCGATGAGAGAGAGATGATGATCCTCATTTAATAGAAAGCTAAACTGAGCCCAGAAAAGTTCAATAAGCCTCCCCAAACTCTCCTGGCAAAGAAGTGGCAGAGCGAGGCTTTGAACCTGAAACTGTCGCTGCCAAAGTGTAAGCTCATAATCACCTCCCACCAGCACTGTGCAGCTGGGTCTTAATGCCCTCTTTTGTGAAATGAAAAGATTAGAGACATAATCTTTAAAGCCCTTTCCCATTAAGCTGCATCCTAAACATGTCAAGTTCAAAGAAAAGTGATCCAGCCCAGACTTTGTGGGAAATGACTGGATATTGTCCAGGACAAATACACCTACAGTGTGCCATGGGCCACCGACCAGGCCTGAGACACCAGCAGCCTCCCTCCGGCCCTCAGACCAATGGACACAAGCCTCTCTATTCTGTGTGTGGGACATGCACAGGAGATCAGCCTGCCCAGGGTAGAGGTGCCAGCTGAGGAAACTTACTGTGGGATTGGGAAGACACACACAAAGTGTCCTCTGCAGTTTCAATGAAATGCAACATATAGAAGCCCAACCAGTCACTCCTTACACAGGCTGAAGGTCGGAGGGCACCAGGGCAAGTACGGTGAAAACCTGTCACATGGCCAATGCAACGTCAGGCCTCCAGCATTCATCTTATCCCCACATGTGTCATTTTATACTTTCTAGCAGCCACACTTGAAAAAGTAAAAAGAAGAGGAGAAATTCATATTCATAATCTACTTTGTTTAGCCCAGTATCATTCCAACACGTACTAAATATGAAATTCCAGTAAGATATTGTACATTCTATTTTTCACAGTTAAGTCTTTGAAATCCGGTGTGTATTTTACTTGGAGCACATCTTAATTCCAAAGCCACCTTCCGAGTGCTCGATATGAACCCCAGAAATCCAGTGTTCACATGTGAACTGTGGCTGCTGAATGGAACTATGCAGGCCATTGCAGGCCAGAGCTGATGAGAGAACACATACGTTCATGCCCACACTCATCTCAGAGCAGCTCAGACAACAGGAATGTTAAATTCCTGCAGCATCAGGACCAGCGCATAGCACACGGGACAGCCCTGCACCCAGGGGCAGCCTGGGAACAGCAGGGGCCCAGGGGAAACAGACAGCAACCTGAGCTCACACTCAGAGTGCAGAGAAGTGAGAGGAAGTCAGCCCCGTGGAGGAAGAAGACATCCAGTGTGCTATTCTTTGAAGCTCAGCTCACCTTCTGATACCGAGACTAGCAGGCCACGGAAAGTACTGGAGGCCTTTAAGCAATTGAGGCAAGAGGTCAGACTTCCTTGGTCAGTTCCTTGGAAAATGGTTTCCAAATGAGATTCCAGAAAGGGGAAGGGAATTGTCCTAACTTTAATAATTTGTGTATTCAAGTGGTGTCAAACCGCAGGAGCCTGGAGTCCTAACACATTAGTGGCACTCCTTCACACTGAAATTAATTGCTGCTCTGAAGAGACCCACAGAAGCAAGAAGTAGCAGAGAAGAAACTGAAGGACTTGGAGACTGCAGAAGGGGTGGGAGGGAACAGGTGGGGTGGGAGGGGGTGGAAGGAATGGCACAGATTGAAATGGATTTTTACAGCAAGAAAATAAAATATTTCTTTGTAGCCCACCCCCTGCAACACATACACACACACACACACACACACACACACCAACCAACCAAGCAAAACAATGAAGCAAGGGGACAGGCTCTTCAACCACCAGGAGAATTGCTTCCCTCCCTGACAGGGTGCCTCCCAGGGCCGACCTGCCCTGGGCCCATCCTCCCAGCCCCTCCCCCATCAGGAGCGGACCATATGGGCGACACTTCAGAACCACACTTGGGGCGCGTTTGCTCGATGCATCTGCGAGGTGGAGACTGGAGCCACATGGAAGGCACATGCAGGAAACGCGCCGCAATGGTCTTATGTTTATGATTCTGGGAGGAGGTGGCAGAGCCGAGGATGGGATTGATCAGGTTCCAAATCTATTTCCTGGAGTCAAGTTTAAAAGAGAGATATTAAGGGCGAAATCTCTAACGATGTGGGTACATCGCAACAAGCTACAAGTTTATTTCTACTGGTGTTTATACAGATTTTTAAAATCTGTTGCTTTCTTCACACGTTGGACTAGCCCATCCCTGCCAATGCTTAGAGAACTCTGAAAACTGCCACCTGTGAGAAAGTCTTGTCAGATTCAGAAAATCTGGTTTTCTAAGAGTTCCTTTACAGGATAACCACCCCCCTTTGTTGTAATGCCTTCATTGTTTCTTCTTGTTGTTATTCAGATGTTAAGCGTTACCATCTGAAAACTTGTCTGTTTTCAGTGACGTCACATATCCACCCAATGCTGGTTTGGTTCCCACATTTCTCCTTGGACAACCAGCGCTCAGAGGGGGCCTGTCTCCATTCACTGGCACCTGGGCAAGAAGGCATTTCCAGGCCCCAGAGTCTCTGCGACGCTTCTTGTCTGAGCAGGCCACTGCCCTGGAGCTGCTCTGAGTCAGCGTTGCCCATTGTCTCAGTTAGGAAGGGATGCCGAAAGCAGATTTCCCAGGCTCCCTAGCATGGCATTCAAATTCCAGTCGCGTGCTTCAGCTAGCAGAGCTGTGAGGCAATGGGGAAAACAGGTGCGCCGGGCAACTCACCGTAAGGATGACTAAGGGTAAGTCCTGCCATCGGGACAGCACTTTACAGTTTACAAAATGATTCCACACAGTATCTCATTTAACCTCACAGTCACCCAGTGAGATAGAGATTGACCTTTCTCTTTATAATGAGGAAACTGAGGCTGGGTTTGCTGACATCCCACATCACACAAGGGACCCACAGCAGAGCTAGGAATTGGACAGCTCTTCAGACAAGAAACCCAGCCCAACTCTGACCCTCAGTGCCTTTGGATGGTGCTTAGATAAAATGACTCCAATGTTCATCCAAAAGCATATATTGAGAAGAAAATAAGTAAAATTTCAACCAAATATATACTGAGGGCCTGCTATGTGGAAAAAAAATGCTTATTCTCACATTTATATTGTTTGAGTAGAAAAGCTTTAGCCATTGAGGGTTAGATGTTAACCTAGGGAACACAATAAGAGCCGTCACCATTGTCAAGCGGTGGGTGCATCCTGGGCTGGGGAGGACCATGGGGATTTTGTGGTAAAGAAGGAATGTGAGAAAGCCCTGGGCAGGGACTCCCCAACTTTCCTGAAGAAAGAATCCCCAGGAGCACTTGTTAAAAATACAGATTCCTGGGCTTTAATGCCGCATCAGGATTTCCAGGAGGAAAAGCCAGGTAAACTAAGCCCTATGCCCCCAGTAACCCTTATCATAGGCTGGGAGCTGTGGGAGGCGTGAGTCAGCTCCACAGGTTGGGAGGGTCCAGCTATGGAGAATTCTGTGAGCTGTGAGAGTAGAGGGGAAAATAGAAAACCTCATGAAAGAGACTGAGAGAGGCGAGCCGTTTAAACTAAGACACATGCCAAAAGAAGACCTGATTCCAAAATAAGACCAGGGACGGACAGCAGGCTGCAGGACAGGCAGAGCGAGGGCTCCAGGAAGAAAGGAATCCTGGCTCACACCTGCCTTGAGATGGCTCAGGGGGAGGGAACCTGAGTCAGGAATTCAGGGGCATCTCGAGGTCTGTGGCCATGGTCTGCTGGGAGTGGGGTCCAACTCCCCTTGGACTTAGAAGTCTAAGTGCTATGTTTCATTTTTAATAGACTTTTCCTTTTAGATGAAGTCAGTGGTGTCCTAGGAGATTATTCTGCTAGCTCCCTAATCTTACTCCTTCATTTATTAGTAGCACATGGTCATGGCAACATTGTAGCTCAGAGCTTCTCAAACTTTAATGTGCACACCGCCTGGGTGTCTGATTAAAATGCAGATTCTGGTCTGGTAGATCTGTGCGGTCTAACACTGCATTTTGTTAGTTCTCCAGAGATGCTGACGTGGTGGTCCTTGGTCCACAGATGGAGTCAGAAGGCTCTGGCCCAATCAGATGCTCCTTTCATCTGCCCTTTGGTCTATTTTTCTCTCCACTTGGACTTTAAAATAAAATGAGTACATTCTCTTGTAAAGCAATGGGATGAGTGTTGAGAGAGACACAGAAATAAATATGACACAATGTTTAAGGAAATAACAATCTGCTGGGTAGAGAAATGGATACTAACATAGTATAAGGCCCCCCTCTGCCAGGCCTCCTACTGCATTGGGGATTATAATGCATTCCCCCCATAATCCTCACTACACCCTGCAATAAGAATTGTCCAACCTCACAGAGAAGGAAATCCAGGCTAGGAAACGTTAAGTCGATTTTTTAAAAATTCACACAGCCACTTAAAAGTTGGATTTTGACTTAATTTTGGGTCTCTCTGGTCCCAAAGTTCTCACTCTTCCCATCAAGCCATATCCCAATCACTGGGCATTCTATGGTGATTGCAAGATGAGAAGAAGTATGCACAGCATACGGCAGGAGTTCAGCAGGTAGGGTAGTTGGTGACAGGAATATGGAACTACAGTATGGTTACTAAATTTGACTGGTTTATCAGAAAACAATAGCAATGAAGACTTCATGTAGGAAACATACTTTTCAGTGTTTCAAAACAGGGACCTGATTCTTTGTTCATAAATTCTCCTTTTATGGGCTGCAATTCCAAAGTTGAGAAAAACGCTTGTCCAGCCAAGAGAGGTTGGCATCTCTGGCTCAGGGCTCCAGATTCTAGCAGACATTTTATCTGCAAACACGCAGAATGAGGGCTGTCCAGCCGGGAGCAAGCTTCTATTGCACGTCTGCCTTGGTCTGAACAGGGAGCAGAGCCCAACCCTGAAACCCAGGCTCTGAACGTACTCATTATCCAACATTACGTGGCTGAAAACCCTTGTCACCATGAGTTTTTCTTCTATTGTTGCCACCACGTTCCAGGGCCCCTTACTCTAAGGGGTGCCCTCCCACTTGCCCACACAGACAGCTCCCTCTCTGCTCCCACCAGCCACCTCCTGGCCTGAGCGCTAACCAGGAGCCCCTACGACTGCATGTCTGGGATTCAGAAATGACTCCACTTTCTCTGCTGCTGAGTCACTGTTACTGGGGTTGGGATGACGGGAAGACCAAAACCCATTGAAAGAGGGAGTCTCAGTCCCGGGCCCTCCCTACACGGCCACACTCAGGCCTCCACCTGAGCCGTGTTCCTGGATACTGGCAGAATGTTCCATTGCATATTTGTTCCATTGCAAAAAAAGACAAAGAGAACCAAGACTGTCATTAAACACCGAGGTACATGGAAGTCAGCCACCCCCCACCAGAGTGAGTCTCAGCCTGAACGAAAGCCCGGAAACATTACGTTAATTGCCAATAACAGCTCATCTGGGTAGGAATGGGGTGGGGGACATGGCAGTGGAGAGAGGACAGAGGGAAGGCATACAGGACCACCTGCCAAGGAAAGAAGAGCAAGCCAAGGATTTCTGTAAGGGGCTGGTCCTCGGGACTCCTTCCAGCTTCTCGGTTCTCTGATGCTAAAGAGAGAAATTTGGTTACTCGGGGAAAGGTAGCTGTGGAGCTCACTGGGACAGGGCTAGGGGAGGATGCTAGGAGGAGGCCTGTGTGCAGGGCCTTGGGCTAGCCACTGCAGACAAGCAGATAATGAAGAGAACGCTCTCCTGAAGGAGCCAGCCTGTGGGAGTAGGAGGCAAACATGAAAACAGACTTAATGGTTGAACGTGAACAACTATGATGGGCCTGTGCTAGGTTCAGAGATGGAGCAAGATGCTCCCAGTCGAGTGGGGAAGACAGTGTGACAAGGGCTTTGAGAAAGTGCCATGAAGCCCATGGCAGGGCCACCCAGACTTGACACTCAGGGACACCTTCCCAGAAGAGAGGGCATTCAGCTAGATCCAGGGATGAGCAGCTCACTGCATGGGGGTGGGGCCAAGGACAGGCACAGAGGAGGGGAACCCAGTGCTGTCCCAGAGAGACTAGGACACTGAGAGGTGGGAGGAGGCATGGAACATGTGTGAAGCTAAGAGGAACACAGTTAGACTTGAATATAAAATGCAGGGGGAGGGGTGAAAGGTGAAGCTGGGCACAGACAGGGCCTCTGTGTATCGCACACAACAGGAGCTTAATAATGGCACAAGTTCTGGTGCTTTGGGTGCACAGAGAAGGGGGCCAGGGAATTTGCCGAGGGCTGGAGAAGACTTGCCAGAAAGAAAAAAGAAAAAACAAAAGCCTTTTAAAGGATGACTAGGCATTTACCAGAAGAAATGAGAAACACGTTCCAGGCAGGGGAAAAGGTGTGTACAAGAGTGCTCTGGCACTTTGAAAATTAACCCTATTCTCTCTCCTCCAATGCCAGGTGGGTCTACTGTGCCAAATTCTGTTTGGCAGGGTCATATCAAGGCCAAGATTGGGAAGTCTCAGGCTCCAAAGAAAGTGGAGGGAACTGGTAATCTTGCTCTGTAGGCCGGGATCCTTTTGTACAGGCACTTTCCCGATGAGGGCAATTTGCATTTCCCAAATCAGCAACCCAGCCCAGCTAGCTGAGAAAACTTCAGGGGGGGACCAGACTGTGCTGAAAGTTCCACAAGCGTCATCTCATTTAATTCTCTAATCAGCCCAACGGAGAGGAAGTGTTCCTATTACTTTAAAGATGAGAAAACTGCTTTATGGCCTGGGCGGTTGGCAAATGGCGGTGGGAGGAAGGACTTAGACCCTCCAGGCCACGTTTCCACCACTCTGACCTGCTGCACCCACAGACAGGTCAGAGCATCACCGAACCAGCAAGAGGAAGATGATTTCACAAACATGTATGAACCAGAGAGATGACTATGGGGTTTTTCTAAATTGAAAACCTTTTCACTTTCTCAAGCAGTGACAACTGCCAACCCGCCTCAACTTACTCAAGATCACACTGCCTCCTCCATGAGGCATCTGGATAGTCTTGCATGCAAGACTCCTTCACTCACCTTTTCTTGTGAGATCCCCAACATGCCCATTTTACAGGTGGGGAAATCAAGATTCAGAGCTGTTAAGTGTCTCTTCCAAAGTCTGGCTGCTATTAAAGTGCTTGAGCCAGGACTCACACCAGCTTCTATTCGATCTCAGGAACTAGGCCTTTCCATCACACCCACCATGTCATGGCACAGTGAAGGAAACCATGGATGTTCCCAGGAGGAGATGCCTCGCAGCCAGTGAAGGAATCTAAGGACCTGCTATACAAGGCCCTTCACCATGAGAAACTGTACTTCACAAGGATGCTGACATGTCTCTCTCTTCTGCCAAACACAGGTTCTTCCACAAAAGGAGGAACAAAGAAAGTTATCAGGGCCAAATGAAAGAGAAAGGGAACATCTGCAGAGAAACACAATGCTCGCTCTCCCAGCCAAGCTGATAGTTAAACTTTCCACTCTCAGATGCCTTTGTTGGAAAGTACCTCTTGACACTGCAGATCCTGTATGATATAAGACAACATCAGTAAAGTATGGGGGAGGATGGACCCAAGGGACCTGGGATAGAAGAGCAAAACAGGTTGCTTGGGGAGGGGAGGCCCACAGAAGGAAGAGCCCATCTGTGTAGACTTGTAGAGATGAAAGCTCCATTGTATTTCATGCTCAAATGTATAGACTCTCAAGCTGCCTGTAATCTTATTCAGAGTGCTGAAAGGTGATGTCAGAGAAAGAGCACTAGACAAAAAGGAGACCAGGGTTCAAAACCGGCCTCTCCACCATTCAGGGAGTCACCATTCCTCAATCTCTTATTTTCTTTATCTTCAACATAAAGAAATTGGACTAGATGATTTCTTGAGGCCTCTTTCAGCCCAAAAGCATGTGATTATAACTTTAGAGCCTCTCTTTTCACATTCTTGATGGGGCTGCAGGCCTCACACCCCCAAGAGAGTAGCTCACAAAACCAGGACTATGAGAAGGTATGACAAAAAGGGCTGGAGCCTAAAGATAAATTCTGTCCACACTATAGCCTTGCCCAAGACCCCTGCAATCCAGTCACCAGACTCAGACCACACTGAACTCTTCACTCTCCTTGAGCAGACCCATGTGCTGTCACCTACACCCTGTTCCTTCCTACAGCTGCCAGACTGTGCCTGCTGGGCCATTGAGGGTCAGGCATTTGCAGAAGCCAGAAGATGAATAGCTCCCAAACTCAAGATAAAGATGCCCTCAAGAAGACAGAGAATTGGTCCTGTGGTTGAGATAACATATATAGTTATCCAGAGCAGGAGGTTCTGGGTAAAACAGGATTATCTCTGATAAGTTGTATGATCTAAGAGATTTCACCTCTTTGAGCCTAAGTGTTCTGACATATAAATAAAGGTGATGATAATATACTTGTTGACAAAAGACCTATCTCATAGACTTGTTATGATCAAATTATACATTCACACTAAGGCTTGACAAATAAAGCAATTGCTGCCCGCAGGCAAGTCCATGGGCAATGGCCAGGAGTCTAGCAGCAGGGCTAAGGGATACTGTATGTATGAAGCTCAGAACATACTCAGCCAGCCCTTTACCTATCAAAATAGTCCCAAACTGCAACACACTTGGTGGAAGGAAGGGGACTCACTCTCTTCAGGGAGCAGGAGTGTGAAGTAGGTATAGGGAAGAGGATCCAACCATTTGGGCCAGACTAGGAACCCACCAGTCATCACTCAGACACATGGGCCCTCTTGGGTCATAGTGGGAGGGTAGTTTGAACAGTTGTCTCTTTCCGACCAAACCAACTTCCACAGAAAGTGAGTCAAGACAGTCCTCAAGTGCAGGCCGTGGCGCTCTTGGGACAGGGGTCCCTTCCTGTGTATAGCTCAATGCCAGCACCCAGCACAGAGCCAGAACATTGTGGATACATTAAGTATTTGTTGACTTATCCTGGCTGGCATGGCTCAGTGGTTGAGTGTCAACCTACGAACCAGGAAGTCAAGGTTTAATTCCTGGTCAGGGCACATGCGTGGGTTGCAGACTCAATTCCCAGTAGGGGGTATGCAGGAGGCATTCCATCAATGATTCTCACATCATTTGTGTTTCTACCTTTCTCTCTCTCTTCCTTCCTCTCTGAAATATATATGTATGTATATATGTATATGTATGTATGTATGTATACTGAACAATTAGAAATGGAGAGGCTGATGAAACAGAAACTGCAGTGAACATACTAAGTAGAAAGCTAAGGACCTAATATGGCTGGACTGGCCTCCAGACCAGGATGGCCCCGATGTTGAAGAAACCTGGAGAACTAAGGATAGCACTTGGAAAAACCAGACCAGAGAGAGGGGCAGTCTGTGAGTCACCTGTCCTTCAAACCAGGACCTGTCTAAAGAGGGAGCCAAGGAATGTAAAACCGTGAGTCAGCGGGTTATCTCTGCTGCTACCTTCTGAGTCACCGCCTGAGCAGTGGGCCCGCCCTCTGTGAGGAGGTGTGGGGGTGTGTGTGTGGCTATGTGTTTATATCTACACCCACACACTCGGCAGACACCACCAGCCAAGATGAGTCAAGAGTCTCACGTTTTATTAAAGCTATGTCACTGGGCTGCCCAGTTAGTGACTCACTGCTTACCTGCCCTCCCCCAAGGGAAGTGCCTTCCAACCCAGGTGAGGCTCAGTACGCCTCTGTGTGCCAGGGGCCACGTGACTTGCTTCTTCTGCCAGGTTCTCTCTGTCGTTAGGAGCCACATGTTTCGAGGCTGTGTCTGAGTGCCTGGTAAGATGAGGCCAGGCCGGAGTCTCAGCATGGTAACTTACCCCTACTAGGAACTCGCTCCCCTCCTCCAAGAGCCTTCCCTCAGCTCCTCCCCTTTTCTCCTCACTGCTACCTGCTTCTGTAGAGGGTCTTAAGGGGTTACTACAGAAAAGGCAGCTCACTCCCTGACTATTGCAATCTATTATTAGAAAACGTTTGAAGGCCCCAAAGCCTTCTCAATTCCCCTCCTTCACCCTACCAAAAGAATGTCTAGTAAATCATTCTTGCCATTGAAATCATTCCTGACATTATTACCAGATGAACCATCATCAGATGCAGCTAGCTCACTGCTCAAAAACTCCCATCCCATACCAAATTCAGTAAAAACGTGTCTTCCCTGACCCTGTGCAGTTCACTGCCAGCCACATGTAGGGTGAGAGGGCGGAGCTCTGGTAGTCATGCCCATACCATGTGGCCCCAGCACAGCTGAGGGTCCAGGGTGAGCCCCAGACCTAACCTGGCCAGTCTGAATCTCTCCCTGGAAAACTTGGCATAGAGGCTCAGAAATTCCAGTCTCAATCTGAGCTAAAGTTTCAACAAGATGTACAGAATCAGTCCTGACCGGATAGCTCAGGTGGTTGGAGCATCGTTCTATGCACCAAAAAGGTTGGGGGTTTGATCCCCGGTCAGGGCTCATATGAGAAGCAGATGATCCATGTTTCTCTCTCACATCGATGTTTCTCTCTGCCTTTTCCCCTCCTTTTTATACTCTTCCCTCCCTCCCTCTCACTAAACATATCCTCAGGTAAGAGATTTAAGAAAATAATAATCAGGAGGTAGAGGCAGTAAAGGGGGACATTTTCCCACAAGGTGATCAGGAAAGCTCAAAAAGTAGGTCCACAATGAAGCTGACATGTGCAGAGAAGCTGAGATGGCAGGAAAATATAGTGCCCAGGCCCCTTAAAGTCCCAGTGCCCAGGGTCCAGTGCTACCCAAGAAGTTCTTTCTGCAGCTTTAATATATAAACAGGGTGGTAGGTAAAATAGTTAAATATCCACTTACAGTAGAAAATGTAATTAAAAATGTATTTTTAAATTGTATCATATACAAAATAATATTTTACAAAATGGTTTCCACATTCATAGAAAAAAGAAAGAGGGGGTGGGAGGGATTGGGAAAGCAGGAAGGGAAGAATAGGGAAAAGAAAAGTTAAGAAAAAGCAATTATAGCATCAGAAATGTTGTTTTTCATTCTTCTTATAGGTGATTATTCATGATCTAAAAATGATCTTCAATGGGTTTGTTTGCAATTACATTCATCACTTACAAGTAGGAAGCCCTACTTCCAGGAAGAATAGTTCACCCTATACTAAATTTATCTGCTTTTTTTTCCCCTGGTGGTTTCTATCTAAAAAACTCTTAAAACATTTCAAAAGGGCTTTGATTAAGCTTGTTTCAGGCTCCGACTTAACCACTACCTGATGTTTAAAACAAAGTCATCAAGAGAGCTCCCAGTAATATGAGAGCCGTTGTGTGGCCTCCAATATAAGGTTGCTCCCATGGAATAATTTGGATGAATCCTCACTTATATTCGGGAATACACATTACTTTATCTCCCTTCAACTTGACAAGCTCCATTTGAGGGATACTATTATCATCTTTATTCTACAGACAGGCTGGTCAAGTTCCCCCGGGAAAAGTACAAGTAGCGCTAGTTTTGGAAGTCAGGGTGTTCTGACAGCTTCTACTCTACCTGGCAGGTGAAGGAGGAGGATTCTGTGTCTTAGTTTGGGGGGACCTTCTTTCACATCTCTAAATCCTGCTGAGCAATCAGACACTAACATTTTGGTTAGTCCTGCGTACATCTACCTCACGTGAGGAAGACGGAAGCTCACTAGTAAAGCTGATAAGTTGAAACAAGGAGCCAATGCACTAAAGCATCTTGTGATTGCACTGAAAACATCCCCCACCACAGCCCAGACCTGGAGCGCTCTCCACTCTGTAGATCCCGCTCTCTCCACTGTATGGCAGCCAATAATGCTTTCAGAGCTGCGCTTTGCTGCCCGATTCCGTCTGGAATGCATGAACTTTGTCCCTTTGATCTTTTCCTATGGCTGCTCAGAGGGGCCAGAGTTCCAGTATTTGCAGCTAATTCTGTCCTCATTCTCCACCAATCCTGCCTCTCCCCAAGTTCTTGGATACAATTCTGTAACTCCGTTTAGAAGTTCCTCCTCCCCCTCCTCCCCTCTTCTCAACTCCGGACCCTTAACATGCTGCCTCGCCACCTATGACCTTCCTCGGTCATGCGGGATGAAGGCAAATTTGCTCCTTTTCTCAAGACTGCCTTCGCAGCGTTCCCTGGACCCCAAATACAGGGACCAAACATCTTCTAGACTCTTGGAAAGAAGCATCTGGTTAATTGGCTGGTGGTTTGGGAGTTTGTTTGTTTTTTGCTGTGCACCCAGATGTTGGTGACATGTAGGCCCTGACTGGAAGTTGTGTTTTCTATTATGATTCAGAATAAGTCACAGCAACTAGAAAAAGTGAGATGCTGTTTGTCTTTGATGAGCAAGGCACTTTCCAGCACTGTGCCCAAGAATGAGACCCCAACCTGCTCAAAGAAATGTACTATGGGCATGCCCCTTTTTTAAAAGGGCACTTCTATAGAAAAAGCGGTTAAAGCAAGATTTCTCCAGTCTGCTTCTAGGGAGCTGAATGGCGGCCCCAGAGAGACCAGGTCCTAAATGTCTGACATCTATCATGTTACCTCATTTGGGAAGTGTCTCTGCAGATGTGATTAAGTTAAGCATCTTGAGATGGAGATGTAATCCTGGATTATCCAGATGGGCTGCAAGTGCCATCACAGGTATCCTTATAGAAGAGATACAGAGGGAGATTTGACACACACAAAAGAAGCCAGGGCCATGGGAAGAGGAAAGGAGATACTGGAATGATGCAGACACAAACTAGGAAATGTTGGAAGCCACCAGAAGTTGGAAGAAGCAAGGAGGGAGCCTCTGGAGAGATTTGTGGCCCTGCTGGCAGCTTGATTTTGAACTTCTAGTTTCCAGAACTGAGAGAGAATCACCACAAACTTCCCCTGGTGGGAAGTTTGTGGTGATTTTTTATTGCAATCTCAGGAAACGAACCCAATGCTTATTTCTAAGAGCCACTGAAGACAGGCCTGGCAGTGGGGGTCAGAGACGGAAGAAGCAGGACTAAGATGTTCCACACACGGGAGGCTCATTGGTGACCGATGTTTATATCTGTCCAGGACCCCGTCGGATTCAAGAACCACTGCAGAGCAGAAGAGAATAATGCTTCTAACACATCAGGAATCTGGGTGAGGTTAGTTCTTCATTACGGTCCTGCCAATCAGTCCAGGAGCACTTAAGACCTGCTTTGGCTCAGCCAGCCCTCCTCCCTGCGAGTTTCTAAAAGAGATGGGAGCACAAGGAAAACATCCAATGTAAAACCAATGTCCCTCTATCTAACCTTAGAACTGGGTTTGGGCCTGAGACTATACTGCAGTTGTATAAAACCAAAGAGATGAGCTCCCACTTACCAGCCATTGTCCTTCAAATCCTACTCACTAGTAATTGTGGCTCTGTGTCCGGGACTGTGACTAATCTACTTAACAACTCACCGTCCTCATTGAACACAAGAAGGGGAGTGGGGAAAGAGCTAGGTTATCCCTCTCCTCTAAATAGAAATAATTTGGGAACCACAACCTCCCCAAGACTGTTGATTAAAACCTCTATTTGGGGACATGAATGATGAGAGTGAATCAGACCTTCTGCCCCTTTCAGCTTCCTTCTCTCATTTCCACCAAGCAAAAAAGACACTGAGCCAGCTTTTCCTGGGTGCCTACCTTATGCCATGTACTCTTCTAGGCACTGGGGATAGAGGATTAACAAGAAAAACACAGTCCCTGCCTTCATGAAGGACCACAAATTCCTTCCTGGGCCTACTAAGCCTTCACCACTCTGAAATACAGACCAAGGAAGTCCATCCCAAGCATAGTTCCTCTCAACATTCAGGATTCTAAAGTCACACTTCCCATCCTGTGCCATTCTGGTCTAAAAACCTGAGAACTCAATTCTTGAAAGAACCATGTCTTAAGAATATAAAAATCAGATAAAATAAACCATCTGAACCACCCGGCCAGGACAGATAAAATAGAATTTGGAGAGCATGAAACACTGGGGAAAATACAAAGCATTTATAATTGTAATCTATAACCAGTTAGGTCAAAGGATCAGAAAATTGTGCTGCTGAGGTCAAACCTCATTAGTCTCATTAATTGCATTTATTCTCATGTCACATCCTGGACTTAAACCCCAAATAGGCAATTAAGATGACTAGAAATCAGCTGATTCCCATCTATCCTTTTTTGAGAATCAGCCAATAGCACTAGCTTCCTTTACAGAGGATGGCAGGTTATTTTTGAAACATACAGAAAGAGGAAAGTTCACAAGTTCCAGGAGAATCCAAGACCATGAATAAGCAAGCCATCTATCTGTGAGTGATGGAGAAGCAAGAAGAGGAAAGGGAAGAGAGAGGAGTGAAAACAGAAGAAAGAGGAGAAAGGAAGGGTAAGGGAGGGGAACAGGAGAAGGGGGGAAGGAGGAGATAATGCCAACTATTTCTAAATACGCAAACATCAGTTATGATGTAAGATGGGAGCTCTGAGTGATCATGAAAGGAGACTTTGCTCTTTATTTGATAACCATATCCATGAGCAAACACTACTAAAACTAATGCAAACCTAAACAATTGTTCCAAAATGATGAAATTTGGGGAGTAAGTCTAATTGTTTAATGCTCGTAAAAGCAAGTCAGTTTTGACTAATTCCATGGGAAATGGCATAAAGCCTCCTGTCCAGGATCTGTGGTTACCTGGGAGGCACACTCCCAGAACCAAATATCTATGTTTTGCTATTCCTTCAGTCCCAGCTCAAAACGGACACTCAAGAAACTTCCCACTAGACCACAACACATTAGGAAGAACAACCATTGTTTGGGTCCAAATGAGTGGAAAGTGCACCGCAGTAGAAGAAATAATAATAGAGAGGACAAGAGAAAAGAGAGAAAGGCAGTGACAGAGATAAAAACAGTGCAGGAACATGTAATTTGAAGAAGAAAGTGGGAACAGGCCATTTCAGAGGTTTGGTTGAACTGAATGAACTGAAGACAAAGGTCAGTAAAACGTTCCCATTACCCTTCAACTGGGTTCATTATGTCCTTACAGACCAGCCTGTCCAAGAGTTCACTCTGGTATTTCACAATCACTCATTTGCTCATTTGCTCACTCATTCATTCAATAATTACTTGTGGAATATTTGGGGCCCTGGGCTTAGTTCCAAGGAGGTAGAAAGGTGAGCACAAGCCTGAGGCTTGTGAGGAGACCTGAGACACAAATGTCAAAGTGAGTGTTATTGGTGTGGGAAGGGTAGAACTTGATAGGGTGCGCATTATAAAAAATAAACTTTATTTTATAATATACTTAGATTTACAGAAAAATTGTGAATAGAGCACAGAGTTCCCATACGCCTCACACCCAACTTCCCCATTTTTAACATCTTACATTAGTATGGCACATATGTCACAATGAATGAAACAAAATTGATTAAGTACTATTAATTGAAGTCCATACTTTATCCAGATTTTCTTGTTTTTATATAATGTCTTCCTTCCATCCCAGGATCTCATCTTAGATATCACATTGCATTTAATCATTATATCTTCTTAAGCTTCTCTTGACTGTGACAGGTGATAGCATGCATTTTTAAAGCAACTTTTTCTTATACTGTTTCTCCAAACAGGCTTAGTCGACTAGTTATTTCTGTGTCCGTAGGTATAATGTTGAGCTGCTCCCAAAACATTTTCAGTTTCTCTCAGATAATACTAGTATATTCTATTCAAATACAAAATTATTATGTTCGGGATAGTGTAATAATCGCTCAAATTTTGGGGGCAGGATCAATAGAGGAATAAACAAGTGAAGACCCAGGAAAATTGAGTATTTTGGAGGCTAAGGAGAGAGTCTTAAGAAAGAAAGGGCATCAGATACAGAGAGAGGTCCTGGTAGAGGAGGAGAAAAGGACTTGGCAGTTCATTTGTAACCTTCGAGAAAACAGTTACAAAGAGTGTCAAGAAAGGAAGCCACAAAAGATTAAGTTAAGAGGTGAATATGTGGCCAGAAAATACAGGCCACCAATGTGGACTCCTCCCCTAAGAAACAGAGTGGTAAATATAAGGAGAAAAATAGGTTGGTGCCTTAAATGGGTAGCAGTAGGTTAAAGGGAAAGGCTTTGAGGTTGGGGTGGATGGCAGTCAATTTCTAACAAGTTCCCAATAAGTCCGATTCTTCTATTCACAGCCTTGTTTAATCCCCTTCCCTTGTACATGGGCTGGATTGTGATTCACTTCTATCTGACAGAAAAGTGAGATTAGGTTATAAAAGACTGGTTTTTGTCTCACCCTTTCTCTGGCTTTTCTCCATTTGCTTGCCCTGATGTAGCAAGTTGCCATGTTGAGCTGCCTCATGAAGAGGCCCACATGGCAAGGAACTGGGGGTGCCTTCCAGCCAACAGCCAGCAAGGAACTAAGGCCCTCAGAGCAATAGCCCATGAGGAGCAGAACCTTCCCTGGCTGATCTTTAATGTGGACTGTAGCCTAGCCAACACCTTGAGCCTGTGAGAGACCCCAAAGCAAAGGACTCAGCTAAGCCATGTCCTGATTCCTGACCTAGAGACATTTGTGAGAAAGAAATGCTGTTTTAGCCACTAAATTTGGGGATAATTTGTTACACAGCAATGAAGATCTAACACAAGGTGGTTAGTTTTGATAAAGGAGGCCTGCAGATGATTCTAGTTTTAAATGTACTGTTCTTAAGAATGACCTTTGAATCTTTCAAAATGCAGATTGTGACTACAGACCCTAAGAATTTTATTTAGACACTGGGAATACAGTACTAATTGGACAGTACTCTTAGGGAAATGGCCCAAAAAATTGCACTTTAAATACCTTAGATGATTCTGATGCAGGTGGGGGAGGAAAGGTTCCAATGAGAAGAAACTACCAAGAGATGCAACTCAGAGATGTGGGTCTTGATGTGTTAGAACAGGTAGATAGGCAAGAATCCAAAAACCATGGAGATACTGGCCTTGAAGATTTGGCTTTCTCTGAAATATCAAGGAAGAACTAAAGTATGGAGAAAGATGTGTAGAAAGTTTAAGATAGAAAGAAGGAAAACCCTCCATCATTTCTAAAGGAAGGAGATGGAGCCATCTACAAGGCCTGTGAAAGTGGAACTATTGGTCAAGGTTCAAAGAGAGAAGAAAGGATTTCAAGAAGAAATAGACTCCATAAGGAAGTTTTGGTGAGTCAGTAAGAATTTTTTAAATAACAATAAAAGGGTGGAGAGGGCCACAAGATGACTAATAAGCATAATTTGGAGGGAAATGAAGGAGCACACTCTCTTCACACTCCTCACCCCATGAGCCACTTGGAGTGGGAGAAGGAAAGTCTCTGGTGGAGAAAGTTCCAGGCACAGTATCCAGGGAGAAGACATGTTTCTGTTGTGAGAAGGAGCCAAAAAGAAGTGTTCAGGGAAAGGTGGAGAGGAATCTTCTCAGTAGAACCAGCACTCTGCTGGACCCAGTAGGAGTTCCATACAAGGAAGCAAAGTGTCTTGGGTGGAGTGGGACTGAACTGGAGAAAAAGAGAGGAGGGGACAGGGCTAGATCACAGGAGGGCAGGAGGCAGAGTCTGAGGAGGCTAGAAGTTGAAGATGGGCTAGAGATTCTTGATAATAATGAGAAGACAGAGCAGGTACCAGTTAAGCTCAGCGGAATACTGATCTATCATCAACACCAAATCTGTAGCTCCTCTACAAGCAGGTCTGAGACATGTCAGCCTCTTGCAGGGCTGCCTCTCAGAGCTGGCCTGGAGTGAGGTTCAGGTCTCGGGAAAGCGGTGGGACATGTCCATACTCAGAGTGTTTCAAGTTCCATATACACCCTTTAAAACTTCTCCACTCCTCTCCTATAGGAATTTTCCTATTGCTAATTTTTGTGTAGAGAAAATACCCCTAGGCTAAGAGCTAGGAGACCTGGGTCCTTGTCTCAGCTCCAACCCCCACAAGCTACGTGACCTTAAAAAACCATTGACCTCCCTGACACCATTTGCAAAAGGAGGGGGCTGAACCAGATGTTCCTTCAAGTCCTTCCAGTTCCAACATTCTAAGAGCCTGAACACATGAAACCATAAACCAGGTCTAGGAAATCAAGTAGTTTATTTCCTGGAATTCTGCTTTTAAAAAAGAAGGAAAGAACTCCCAGCTCTTATCAGTTAACCTCTGGAGACTTCCCAGCCATTGATAGGATTCCCTGCGGAAAATGTTTTGAAATAGTGGGCATTCCATGAAATGAAATTCTGGGGATTAATGTGCAATAAGGGCTGAAAATTTTCTCCGTGTTTCTTCCCAAATGTATGAGAAATCTTTATCCCATCGGATGTAGATTCTTTTCTGGAGCATCCTGTTTGCATTCTCAAGGCGGAACAGATCACTTAGGCCCATTCATCTTACTCATTGAGTTGTTAGGGAAGATGCACTGACAGCCGCCAGTGAATCACGTCTAGGTCATTTCATGGCTATGGTTTAAGCTACTCCAAGTGTTGCCACACACACATCCACAGATTGTGAAAGAACTTCAGTCACATCAATGAAGTGAAAGCGGGACTTTCTCCTGCCCTCTGGCCTCCCTGGGGATTACTTTCTCTCACCATCACTCACTTCACTGATGGAAGCTCCATCTGACATTTTGGAAAATCGGGATAATCTAATAGATGTCCTAAATCACATCCCCAAACTTTACGTGAAAGAAAGGGGATGAAAAAACAGACATGGAAACTTTTGATTTCTAAATGCAGGAAATTTGATTACCCTGGCCAGGATTCTGTTTACTTTTTCACAATAGATTACCAGTAAAAATAAAAATACCCTTTACATGGACTTTATGAAAAGTCACATAATGCTACACTGTATATTTTAAATATTTTATACTTTTATTCATTGTTTAATCAATATGTATTAAGCACTATGCTAGGTTCTTAGGAGGGCAGTCTTATCTAAGCTATGAATTATCCAGAAGGCAATGAAATAAACTATGTAATGGTGGTATAAAAGGAGGATGTAATTAACTCTGCCTCGGGGTAAGGAAGTTGAGCAAGGTGAGCCTTAATGGATGAGTAAGAGTTTGCAGATGAGTAAGAACGGGCCGGGGGAAGAATGGGACTTGAAGGGCATTCAAGGCAAAGAAAGAGGGAGAGAAAAGACACAAAAACGTGAGACCACATAGAAGGACAGTCATATCCATAGTATGGAAGAACCAACATTGTAAAGTTTTCAGTTCTCTGGAACTAACCTATAAATTCCACACAGTTTCAATAAAAATTCCAGTAGGCTTTTTCTTTTTTTTTTTTTTTGGTGGAAACTAGTATGCTAATTCTAAAATATGTATGGAAGCTCAAAGCCAAGACCCTCTGACAGCAGCGGAGAAGTTTTTGTCCAGATACCAAACCCATTCTAAAACCACAAGAAGTAAGGGAGTGGGATTTGTGCAAAGATAAACAGACCAATGGAATAAAAGAGCAATTTCAGAAATCCACCACACAGAGGCATCCTTGGTTTGAGGCTCAGGAAGCACTGCAGAGAAATGGGGCCAAATAAAACCATAGTGATAGCTACTCTGCATTTCCACCCACATGGCTGAAATTTTTAAAACTAAAAGTAATGAATGTTGATAAGAATTTGGAGCAACAGAATTTCTCATACCCTGCTGGCTGTTGCATAAATTGATACAGACAGTCTGTAAAATAGTTTGACATTAAGTATTTTTTTAAATTTGTTTTTCAGTTACCATTGACATACAATATTATACTAGTGATTAGAAATTTATGTAACTTATGCAGTGATCCTTCCAGTAACCTAGTTCCCATCTGGCACTGTACATAGTTATTACAATACTAGAGGCTTGGTGCACAAATTCATGCATGGGTGGGGTCCATCCGCCTGGCTGTCAATTGGGGCCATTGGAACCAATTGGGGCGGGCTGGTCAGGGGGAGGGACTGCAGGAGGTTGGCTGGCCACCTGAGCTGTGGGATCACACTGACCACCAGGGGGAAGGAAGCTCCTGCATTGAGCATCTGCCCCCTGGTGGTCAGTGCACATCATAGCACATTGTCTGGACTTAGCAGTTGCTTAGGCTTTTATATATACTAGTAGCAGTGCACGAATCCATGCGCCAGTAGCTCTCTGCAGGGCCTGTCTGCTCCGCGCCCACTGCCCAGAGGCTCTCTGCGGCCCAGAGGCCCATGGTGACAAAGCAAGCATTCTGCCAGGCTGCTCACGCTGCCCACTCTCAGCAGCCGCCCCCTCAGGACTGGGGGACTCCAACAGGGCTGAGAGGATTGGGTACTGACATATTGTGGCTATGGGTGCCATCTTTGTGACTGAGTGATGGTTAATTTGCATATTACCCTTTAATAAGATAGGATATATTATTGACTCTCCCCTATGCTGGACTTCCCCATGACTGTTTTTTATAACTGGCAACATGTACCTCTTAATCCCTTTCACCTTTTTCACCCATTCCCCACCCCCCCTTCTGGCAAACATCGATTTGTACTCTATCTGTGAATTAGTGTTTTTGTTTGTTCATTTGTTATTTTGTTTTTTAAATCCCACATATAAGTGAACTCATATCTTGTAAATTCAGGTACATACCCAACAAAAACGCATGCATATGGGCACCAAGAGACTTGGTCAAGAATGTTCATAGGTTCATAGTAACCTTCTTCATGGTAGCCGAAACTGAAAACACCCAAATGGCCACCATGTATAAATAAATTATGGTTATGTATACCATGTAACACTATACAGCAATAAACTCTAGGTATATTTAACAATATGAATAAAACACAGAAACCAGATGCAAAAGAAGAGTTACTAAATAGTCCTAGTTAGATAACCTTCAAAAACAGGCAAAACTAAACTATAGCATTAGAAATCAAATAATGGTAACTTTGAGGAGTGGGCATGAAAGAGGTGGAAGCAGTATTCTCTTTCTTGGCCTGGGGTGGGAGTGATACAGGTATTTGCTTTGTTATAACTTACTGAACACACACACACACACACACATATACACACACATACATATATATGTGTGTATGTATATATATATACACACACACCCATATATATAATTTATATTTATCTATATATAACTTTTATATATTGCTTATGTATATATTTTATATAAGACTTCTGCATGTGCATATGTCTTAATTAAAAAGTTAAAATAAATTAATTTTTTAAAACTGCCTGTCATGTAGTAAGGACTCTAAAACTAGTACTGTCACTCTCAGCACCTCTCAGCCCTGAACAGACTTTCTCCTCCCAAATGGCTCTCCAAGGGAAATCACAAGCTGTCACAGGCAAACAGCGACCTTTCTCTCCTTCCCCTTTGGGACCACGGTTAGAGACGACAGGAAGGGACCTGAAGAAGAGTCTTGCATTGCTCCCCAGGAAGGAGGACTCGTGATCATCCTCACGTGCCACCTGCTGCTCCGACTTGGTAAAATGATAGCCCCAATTTGGAGGATAACTTAGCACTGCTGTCAAAGTCACAGATGTAAATGCCCTGTGACAAGCAACTCCACAGCCAGGTACCTATTCTCAGAGGTGCTCCTGCTCAATACATAGGTACACAGGTGTTTAATTTAGCATTATTTGTAATAACCAAAGAGGGAAAAGAAAAAAAAACCTAAATACCCATCACCATAGGCCTGAGTAAGTAAATTATGGAGTCGTCACACAATGAGCAGTTGCTACAATGAGTTGACTACATCTAATTTATTAACATGTATAAATCTCAAAAACAGACAGCCAAGTAGAAACAAGTTGCAAATAGTATGTGCTGTAGGATGCCGTTTATATATACAATGCATGTGGCCTAGGAATGTAACAAAATCATGGAGAAGCGGCACACGGCAGGAAAGTGGTTACTCACAGGCAGGGAGGATAATGGGATTCGGGGGAGATGGCCATCGCTGAATCTCTAGTGGTTTTTTTAAATAGTATCTGAAATAAATATGGTAAAATATTAACAATCATTTAAATCTAGTGGTAGGTATATCAGGTATCTATTATATTACTGTTGTGTGTTTTGTGTTAGGAATATTGTCTAACAAAAAAGAAATAATGGATGTGAATTATCTCCCTTCAGATATTCTCTAGACCCTTACTTCCCACACAAAGAATAAACTAATTCTACCAGATTTTCCTCCTTCTTTGAGATGCAAATGGATTTACAGTAAACAGCAGTCAGCAGCAGGGTACACCCACACTTCTCCGGCTTGTTCCTGACCCAGAAGCATCTCTGACTGGGAAGATGCCCCTCCACCCTGCTCCACGCCCAGGAAGCACCTGGTTTCTGGCATCTGGCTGGGTTGGCAAATATGAAGTAGAAGCAGAGGTGGCTGGACAGGAAGAGAGAAAGAGCAGAGTACTTATACCCTGGCTTCCTCCCTGCTGGCCTAAAGATTAGAAGTGGCTGCATTTTCTCTCCTGAAAGCCACAGTCCTTAAATGCAGGCCGCCCCCCCCCCCTCGGTGTCCCCCATGGCTCTCGGGGTTGTAGCAATCCCCCTCCTTGCCTTTGCTCTTCAGACCTAGGGTGAGTAATGGCTCCCTGCTGTCACCAGCCCCAGGTGCTTCAACATCCCTTCTGATTTCCATTCATCCTACCCACATCTTTATAAAACTCTCCTTACTGCTCATTAAACTCTCCTTAATGTCCCCACATGGATGTGCCATCCGTTTCCCTCCAGTACCCTGACCTCACTCCCACGAGGGAAGTGTGTGGAGCACATGAATACTGTGAGTCCCATTGATCAGAAGCTGCAGAGATAGAGCTAGATGGCAGCAAAGCCTCAAAGAGGAACACAAGCTGGTCAGCTGGGCAAAACCGTGTGATAAAGGCTGGGGGTGACAGGAGAGGCAAGACTGAGAAAACAGCTTCAACAAAGCTTTTTTTTAACCCTCACCCGCGGATATTTTTTCATTGATTTTTAGTGAGAGTGAAAAAGAGAGGAAAAGACAGAGAGAAACATCAATGTGAGAGAAAACACATCGATTGGTTACCTCCTGCATGCGCCCCGACCAGGCCCGAGGCTGGGGAAGAGCCTGCAGTGGAGGTATGGGCCATTGACCAGAATCAAATCCAGGACCCTTTGGCCTGCAGGCCACCACTCTATCCATTAAGCCAAACTGGCTAGGGCTTCAACAAGGCTTTTGTATTAGGTTAACCATATGAAATTGCCAATAGTAAACCATTTCTGTCATATCAAGAGAAAAAAAGGAAATTTCATATGTTTTAACTTAACAGGATTCAGGCTATGATGACCTTAAATGGGGGAGGGGATCCACAGAAGCAGAAAGAATAAAAAATGACCCTGTCGGTACAGGGCAGATGTCAGGAAAAGTGGAGATAACATTAGCCTGAAGAGGAGGAAAATCAACTTTGCCAAGGGCGATGAAATGTGTTTTCTATGTTTTATTTCCATTTAAACAGAACCACAGGTCTCTTTCTGTTCTCCTTCTATCTGAATCTGCAGGCTAGTCCTTACAGAGAAGGTATAAATGCACACAGGATTCCATAAATCTTAGGGCTAGACAGGCCCTTCATATTCCATTCTCTCATTTCAAAGATTAAAAACATAATGAAGCACATGGGTGAAGAGTCCTGCCCACTATTAACCATGTGACCCTCCAATTGGATGTCTTGATCATGGTGAAGCTCCATAAGGAATGCGTTTGGAAGGACATAATTCTGTGGAGAGAAGGTAAAGGTCATTACAAGCAAGAGTCAAACCCTGATAGAAGCGAAGAATCAAAAGATGCACAGAGAGAGAGGATGCTGACAGCAAATTAGCTTGGCTGGAAGAGCAAAGAATGTATATGACAAATTATTTCCTTTTATTAATCTTATCCTTGGACCCAGATTAATCTTTTCCTAGACTTCTTAGGTTAACCAAGACAATAAGTCTTTTCAGGTTTGGGAAGAATTAAAAGGCATGTGATATACTTTTCCTGAGATCATTCCCAGGCCTACTGTGCTGCTCCTCAAAACCATATTTTGGCATTTAATAACTCACGGAAATTAGACCATGTATTTGACATTAGCCAATTTAAAACAAAACAAAAATGCTAAGTAATATTTAAAATTGGAGTTGTTGGTGCACAAATCAGGTTGGCGACGGGGTGTGCTGTTTTTTCCAATTAGAAGGGAGAAACTGAACTCCAGTTTCTGGCAAGACCCTTGGGACCCACTCCTACAGAGAGAAACTGGACTGTCTGGCATCGGGTCCCAGAGGTGCATGCAGGAATCATTGTTAACTGCACTGGGGCACAGAACGCTGGATGCAGAAACACAGAGACATAGCCGAAACCAGTTTGGCTCAGTGGATAGAGCATCGGCCTGTGGACTGAAGGATCCCAAGGTCAATTCCGGTCGAGGACATGTACATTGGTTTCGGGCACATCCCCAGTAGTAGGTGTGCAGGAGGCGGCTGAGCGATGTCTCTCTCTCATCAATGTTTCTAACTCTCTATCCCTCTCCCTTCCTCTCTGTAAAAAAATCAATAAAATATATATTAAAGAAAAAAAGAAACACGGAGACACAGAGACAGCTGACTAGCAGCCATGGCTGTTTGCCATGTCCTAGTGATTCCCTGAGACCCCACCCCACCCAATTTTCAAACCCACCCAGCTGTGTAAAGCGGCTTTTACATATGAATGGCCTGCCCTTTCGCAGCTTAACCTAACAAATTGCAACTGGGTCAGGTAGCTCCAAAACTTCCAAACCCTAAGCAAAGAGGAGAAATCTGCAGATCTCCATGTAGCTCCTGCTGGGTGGCCTCAGACAGTATCTGACTTGCACCTCTTTGGAGACCCAGGAACCAGTATACCCAGAGGTCAGTACGAGATGACACCAGATTTCAACTCCTCACATCCATAAGTGACACACTCAAGAGGCAGACTAAGTGAGCACCAAAGCCCCATGGAAGCAAGTCCTGCTCCATAAGGGTGTCTCCAACACAGAAGTTCTCCCATTATAGACACAGCAGGTCCTCACACCCAGTTGGCCTGGAGGTCAATTTCTCCCAGTGTACATACAGCAATCAAGGCTTAACTACAACAAGACTGTGCACCCAGCCACAAAGGGGTGCACCAAGAGTGTCCACCTCAGGTGATTGGAGAGGCTGAGCCACAGGGCCCTAAAGGTCACCTACCACACAAAGCCACTCCATCAACACAGGAAAGTAGCCAAAATGTGGAGACAAAGAAATATATCATGAATGAAAGAAATGGAGGAAAGCAAACTACTGGATATAGAGTTCAAAACCACAGTAATAAGGTTACTCAAGAATCTTCTAGAAACTGCTGAGAAACTTAGTGATACCTTCAATGATCTTAATGAGAATGCCAAAAAAAAAAATGGAAAAGACCAGTCAGAAATTAAGCATACAGTGTCTGAAATAAAGAATACTATACAGAAATCCAACAGTAGACTAGAGGACCCCAAGAATCAAACTAAAGATTTAAAATATGAGAAAGCAAAAAACACCCAACCTGAAAAACAAAAAGAAAAAAGAATCCAAAAATATAAAGATAGTATAAGGAGCCTCTGAGACAACTTCAAGCATACCAACATCTGAGTTATGGGTGTGCCAGAAAAAGAGAGAGAGAGCAAAATATTGAAAACCTATTAGAAGAAATAATGACAGAAAACTTTCCTGACCTGATGAAAGTAATAGACTTACAAGTCCAAGAAGTACAGAGAACCCCAAACAAGAGGAATCTAAAGAGGACCACACCAAGACACATCATAATTAAAATGCCAAGAGCAAAAGACAAAGAGAGAATATTAAAAGCAGCAAGAGGCCAAAACCGATTTGGCTCAGTGGATAGAGCGTCGGCCTGTGGATTGAAGGGTTCCAGGTTCGATTCCAGTCAAGGGCATGTACTGTGGTTGTGGGCACATCCCCATTGGGGGGCATGCAGGAGGCGGCTGATAAATCTCTCTCTATCATTGATATTTCTAACTCTCTATCCCTCTCTCTTCCTCTCTGTAAAAATTCACGAACATATATTTTAAAATAAATAAATAAAATAAAAGCAGCAAGAAGGGAGCACCCATACAATTGTCAGCTGATTTCTCAATAGAACTATGCAGGCAAGAAGGAAGTGGCAAGAAATATTCAAAGTGATGAATAGTAAGAACCTACAACCAAGATTACTCTACCCAACAAAGCTATCATTCAGAATTGAAGGTCAGATAAGGAGTTTAACAGACAAGAAAAAGCTAGAGTTCATCACCACCAAACCAGGATTATATGAAATGCTAAAGGGTATTCTTTAAGAAGAGGAAGAAGAAGAAAATGGTAAAGATAAAAATTATGAGCAACGAAGTGACAACAAATACATACCTATCAACAAATGAATCTAAAAAATCAAGTCAAAAAAATCTGATGAACAGAATAAACTGGTGAATATAATAGAATCAGGGGTCTAAAAAGGGAACAGACTGACAATTCTCAGGGGGAGGGGGTATGAGGGGTGCAGAAAGAGATTGGACAAAAATCTTACACCTATGGAGGAGGACAGTGGCAGGGGGTAAGGGCATGGGGTTGTGGGGAATCAGGTGGAGGGGAGCTTTGGGGGAAAAATAGAGGAACATCTGTAATAATCTGAACAATAAAGATTTATTTAAAAAAATAATAATTATCCCTTAGGAGGGACCTTGGTAATGATCTATTTTTTTAATTATCACCCTGAAAATGAGAAAACACTGGCCCAGAGATAGTTACTGACTTTCCCAGAGTCCTTAACTAGTAAGAATAGGATTGCCCTTGATTTGTCTTTCATGAACTAGCAACAGCTCCTGAATCTTCCATCAAGAAACAGTCTACTACTCATACTGCCTTGGAAGCTCCTCTCCAACCTCTTGTTCTGTTTTATAACTTCGCATTTATCTTCCTGAAAGAGACTGCATGTATCTTAAAAGTATTTCAAGTTGGTGTAATTCAAGACACATTTCTTGGGGCCAATCAGTGACGAGCCTTGTGCACATATTAAGCACTTAGGCAATATTTATTAAGTTTGGCTACATAGGGGAGGCCATTCTAGCATCAGGACTCGAGAGAAGAGAGAACATGGGTTAGGGTGACAGGGAAAATGGCTGTGCTATCACACTAGTCATGATGTAATTTAGTCCTGAGAGAGGATTATGGTGGTGGTGATAGGGATGAAAAGCATAGGAAAAAATGTGGAATGCATTAGAGAGTAAAATTGGATGTCAGGAGAGGGGGGAAAAGAACGGAATGATAGAAAATAATATTTTACATATATCAAATGTGAGGTACCAGTCAGACGCACATTGGGAGTAGAACAAAAAGGGTGAAATGCATAAGTGGGACTCAGGTAGGAGTCAAGGTCAGAGTCTGCAGAGAGGGGCTGGATTAAGCTGTGGAGGTAGAGCCTGTCTTTCTAGAATGAGCACATGTCTCTGCTACGATTCTCCTGTGGCTCTGAATTATTTGAACTAGACCAATAACCAGCAAAAGCAGAAAAAAATAGAAAAATGAATAGGATAATACCAGCAGCCCACACAGACAACCCAGCCTTTGCCCCTTTGTTCAGCCAGCATTCTTCCCACTCTTCGTTCCAAATGCCCCATCTTTATATATAAAAGCCTAAGCGACTATTCAACCAGTCGCTATGACACGCACTGACCACCAGAGGACAGACACTCCGACCAGTAGGTTAGTTTGCTGCTGGGGTCCAGCCAATCAGAATTGGGCAAGATGAGTTGGACCTCCCTGGAGTCCTCCTGCAGTCCCTCCCCAACCCAAATTGTACATCGGTGGGGTCCCTTGGCCTGGCCTGCATCCTCTCACAATCCAGGACCCCTCAGGGGATGTTGGAAAGCCAGTTTTGGTCCAATCCCCACAGGCCAGGCTAAGGGACGCTACTGGTGCACAAATCCGTGTGCCAGGCCTCTAGTTTTTTATAAGATGAGAAACATTGGGCATATCCGTCATCCCCATGTTTCTCTTAGTGACATACATGTGCACCTGATATTTATTTTCTGGTCATACTGACAGTTGCTACCTCATCCATCTGAACACCTTCCCCCATTAGTTTCCCATTTTCTCATTGTTGCCTCCTTTCTCATTGTTGGGACCCAAGTCCCAACACCCTTGCCCTCCAGTCTCCTAGAAAACTGAGTTTTATAAAACAAAACTTAAAAAGAAAAAGATTCATGTCCCAAAGGGGAGACCATCTTAAAATAGTCTCTGGCTTTGTAAATGTGCTGCATATGTTAGAACAGCTCCTGAAATGCGGCAAGACTCTTCATTTGATAAACCTCTAACTCAATCTCATTTTAAATATTTGTAACATTTCCACCAGAAGATGCAACAATGACTGGTGGCAATGAGGATCGAAATAGAAACAAGGAAACTGGATAGAAACAGCAGACCACTAAGGCCACCCATGTGGGGAAGCCAAACCACAGAGGAGCAGGAAAACCCAGAGACAGAGTCCGCTGGGAAAACCTCTGGCTCCCTCTTTTCCAGAACACAAGTGCAGTCATATGGTGGTTTATCTGGTCACGAAAGGGGTGCCCAGCCCCAATCCTGGAAGGTCAGGGGCTTTGCACGCTCCCCACCCCACCTCACCCCCCGGCACCACAGTTCACCGCAAACAACCATCAGGACTCTGGAGCTCATCGTGCCTAGTCTTCCAAATTATCCAAACCCGCAATAAGTTCACCAAAAGCATCCTATTACAGATACCAGAATAGCGAGGGCCGTGTGGATGTGAACTTGAAATCTGAAATTCTTATGGCTTATGACGTGAGCCGGTCTCCTGTGTACTGCTGAGCATTTCCTATTTGATCTATCACGCCTTCTGTGTAACAGACTAAAATAAACAATGTAAACCGCTCCAGCCATTCCTTGGCTCAGAGCTGCATGGAGATTTCCCACCACGGCAGCTAACAATTGCATCTTGTCTCTGAAGGCAGCTCCTCTAGAAAGGGCCCTTAGCAGACCCCACCACACCCATCAGTAATGGGAATTCTGGCAGAAAATGTTTCCCATCTGAACCCCATCAGTTTAGAGGGCACTGTACAGAGCTATGGAGATATTCCACATGCTCTCCATTCTGAGATGCTGAGGCCTCCACCCCAAACTATAATCATATTCTACCATTGTTGTTGTTGTTGCTGTTTAATTCTGGTTCTTTTTCACAAATGCAAAGTACAGCACAATCATCACATTAGCATCTTATCATCTGGGGCCCAGTCCCTGTTCACTGCGGAGACTAGAAATAGAGGTGAGCTGGAAAAATATATTGACATTGCTGTGGCCTTGGCATCATTCCTCTGCCCCACACATTCTCCCACCCTGTCCATCCAGAGGTCCTTGTGAGATTTTAACAGAGCTGACCTCGTGCATAACAATAACAGTTACTCAGAGAGCTGGACCCTCTGAACTCTGGGAATTGTGGTGTTCACACCTTCAGGCTCCGTGAAGAAGGCTAATGGGAAGATGCACCAGTGTGCTCTCTCAGGAAGAAAATGTGCAGGTTGAGGAAAATTATGGTCTGTGAGTCTGTGCCTGTCGGAGGACTTTCCGAAAAGAGGATCATTAACAAGGTGGTTTCTGGAGGGCAGTGGTCCACTTACAGTGTTATCCCGAGCTGTTTCTAAAATTCTGAGTACACAGCACCTCCCCCACCCACCCCACACCCTCACTCTAGCACACTCAGGCCAACTTCACAGGCCCATCAGTTTACTTGAGCATTTCAAATAGTTCTGAAGTAACGTAGACCAGAAGGACATGGAAGGTGACTTGTCTGCCTGTCAAACGGTGGGAGTCATCTTTCAGAGCTCAAAGGAACAGATCATACTTTGGGATGAGCCTTACCTCCCCCCAACCCCCCTACCCCCACACACACACGCACACACACACATACACCTGTGCCCGTCATCTATGCTCAGCGTGGCTCAGAACGGATGCTTCTGTGAAGGCCGCTGCTCTAGAAGCATGCCTGGGGGTGTTGTAGTGCTTAAATAAAGAATTAGCTGGTTTCCCAATGCACTAAAAACTGTGAACATATAGGCTTTTCCCAACTGTAGGCATGTCACCCATAAATTTTTTGTTCTGTCTCTGGTGCCTGTTACCACTTGTCTGTTAGCCAGAGTTAGCATAAGACAAAATAAATGAATGAGTAGGAGCTGTTAATGAGAGAAGTCTGAAACAAACACACTTTTTTTCAGCAGCTCCCTTTCTCGTGGCCCGGATACTTGTGTGTGTGGTTTAATCTGATTGTTCTTTTGCTGGGGAAGTTGTTCCTTGCTCATTTGAGGGAATTCAATATATCATATTTTATGGCATTCTGGAAAAACCCTCACAACTCTCAAGGCCCAGGCCCCACACCTGGGTAGAATCCATAACAAGGGCTTTTGAGTCAACCCTGATTCTCTTCTTTGGCAAGTTCTTGTTCTCCAAGCTTCAGTTTCCATTATCAGAAAAATGGGAAGAATAGGAAACACCCCTTGAGGGAACATTCTGAGGACTACACATGATCATGCATGTAATATGCTTGGCATGAGGTACTCACTTGGTACATGCCAATGGTTGTTATAACCAGGACTAAATGAACATCCATTTTATTTTATTTATATATTTTATTGATTTTTTTACAGAGAGGAAGGGAGAGGGACGGAGAGTTAGAAACATTGATGAGAGAGAAACATTGATCAGCTGCCTCCTGCACACCTGCTACTGGGGATGTGCCCGCAACCAAAGTACATGCCCTTGACCGGAATCAAACCTGGGGCCCTTCAGTCCACAGGCCAATGCTCTATCCATTGAGCCAAACTAGTCAGGGCCAATTTTATTTTTTTAATGTATCTTTATTGCTGATAGTATTATAGATATCTCCCATTTCCCCCTCCTTTTCCCCTTTCCTCCCAGCCCCTATCCTCCTACACACCCCCAGGTCTTCGCTATCCTATTGCCTGTGTCCATGGGCTATGCTTGTAAGTACTTAAATTCTTTGGCTTACTTTTTTTGTCCTCCCACGCTCCCCACCCCACCATTGAGGTATGTCAGTTCCATGCCTCCCTGCTTCGGGTCTTATTTTGTTAGAAAATGGAACGTCCCTGTTAAATATGCCAGCCAGGTTGTTACAGTTGCAAAATGATCCACCAATGCCCTCCTCTCCCTTCTCCTGCAATCTGTTTCAGCTTCCCAGAGGGCTGCACCCCACAGCTTCTCAGCCTCAGACCTCACTGAGCTGCCGGAGGATGCTCTGTCCCTCTGAGCGCTGTGGGCTTCAGGGTAGCGTTCAAGCTCCCAACCAGAGCCGCCAACTGACAACAGCGCAAACAGCCCTGGGAGCTGAGGCTCAGCAACAGTGAGGCCAGAGCGAAGAGGTGTCTGCACACCTACACCAAAGAGGGTCTTTCCCGCCCAGACCAACCCTGCTGTTTCTTTCCTCAGAGAGCCCAGAGCTCTGGCACATGCGGTTCACCCAGGCCCACCACCTCTTACAGCTTTGCCTGGATCGGATCCAAGAGTTTTAATCAAATGCAAAAATAAAAAAAGGTAAAAAGTTCTGCCTTAAACAAAGAACAAGTGCTCTCCGTTGGGAAGAGCTCACCTTCTGAGAAGCACGGCCCGGCCCGGTGCTTGGCTTCATCACAAAGTGTTAATCAGTTGGCAGGAGAGAGGGGATGGGAAGGCTTTTCTTGAAAAGAGAAGAAAAGCTGGCTGGGCAGGAGTGCTGGCCCCGGCCCCCTCCCCAAAGTGATTCCATTTTTAGCTTCCTTAAGGTGAATTTAATTGTTTAAACAAGATTAAACAAGCATGGAATTTAAGAGGGAGAGGAAAACATTTCTTTAAAGCAAGGGAATTTTTCTTCCCAGAGTGTTACCTCTTAGTAATTCAAAAAACAAGATCTGCCAGGCTGAAGGTGTCCAAGGGAAATTAATTCCCTGGGGCTGGCGTAACACAGAGGTCTTACAAAGAAGCAATGCACCCAGAGTCACCCACTTCACTTTGCCTTAGAAAAGAAGAAACACACAGAAAGCTTCCCAGCCCCAATGCACAACTGCTTGGAACCCCCAGCATCAGCCACCATAAATAAGAAAACCCTGTGCTTCTATTAAGAGTCCCGGGGACCTCCCAGAGCAGCCACACAGAGGGGTGCAGGTCAGACTCCTGATTGCACTCATGCAGTCACTCAACAAACATTCTGTGGACAGCTACCCTGTGCCAGGTACCATGCTAGATACTGGAGTTACAACCAAGATCCAGGCAGAATCGCCGTCTTCCTTCCAGGAGCTTGAAGACTGGTGGGGTGGGGAGTGTGTGAACCTGCTCATCAATTAGGTGCTCTGCAAACAGAGAGAAAACACCATTGGTTCTGCCCGGAGCCATTCAGGTAACAGACTGCTTCAGGCTGGAGGTGACCATTTTCCCTGGACCATAAGGAAGTAGCAGCGGTTCTTTAGGAAGAAGAGAACTGGGAGCTTTAAAGAGAGGCACGTGGCTTTGTTTTTGTTGTTTTCTCTCAGACCCCACTCCCCAGATTCTGCACTAAAGAAGGCGGCCTCAGAGCTTTCATGGTATGGAAAACACTTCGGTTTTTACTCTTCTGGTCTATGTTGGCGGAAACAGAAGCACCACATGATACCCTACATCTTTTCTGCCCCAGTCTTCACAGCCCCATTTCTTTATCTGACCCTCAAATGGCCCAGTTCCCAGAGCCTCCCCACCCCCATTCTGGTCACCCACTTTTGGATGCTACCCTAGGATAATGCTCGTTGTCTTTAGAAGGAAGTGCTCTAACTGCCCGCAATCATTCAGGTGTGTTTTCACAACACAGAGCATTGCGGAACTGGCCATAAAGAAGAAACTTCATTAATGAAGCTGAGGAATGCATTACTTTTACAACATTTTCCTTAAAAAGAAGGTACAACCCAGTTCAGAACTGGACACTAGCTTCCAGAGGTGGGCACTCCCGCTCTGTGCCTACTGTGTCTGTGAGGGGCATGGTAATGGGAGCTGCCTCCGCATGTCGGTCTGAGCTGGGCATGCACAGGCCACCATGTGTGTGATTTGGGGCCTCTGAGGGCAGCCTGTCCATGCCACCAACATGTGCCCACCACCAGGACACAAAACAGGTTACTCAAAAGGCATTCAAAGCCATTGTTAACATGCAATTATATCAATAGGACAATGATATCCTCAGAACTTGTTATTAATTAGTGTCTGAGTTCAAGTTATTTAAGAATTGTATACCTGATACCTATATAATTTTATTAACCAATGTCACTGGAAAAAGAAATCAATTACAGGAAAAAGAAAAAAATGCTGGTTGGCTTTAAAAACTTATTTTATTGGCTCCCGCTAAAAGAAGGAAAAGATGGAGTTTGCCACAGATAAAGGTTGTGGCAAGGGGAGCCTGAGGAGAGGAGGGAGGGTCATGGGAGAAATACAGGATACACTGAAGGGCCTGACGGGAGCCCAGGCTCGGGCCAGCACAGCTCACAAGGCAATTCAGGCTCTGCTGGACAAGGATGTAGGGCAGTGGTCGGCAAACTGTGGCTCTCGAGCCACATGCAGTTCTTTGACCCCTTGAATGTGGCTCTTCCAGAAAATACCACGGCCCTGGCGAGTCTATTTTGAAGAAGTGGTGTTAGAAGAAGTTTAAGTTTAAAAAACTTGGCTCTCAAGAGCAATTTCAATCGTACTATTGCTCTTTGGCTCTGTGGACTAATGAGTTTGCCGACCACTGGTGTAGGGTGTATGTAGCTGACAATGAGAACTGTCTGAGGTGAAGCCCTTCTTCACCCTGCCTCAGGCCAAGCACACGGCGAGAGTGCCCTCTAGTGGGAAGAACACACGCTCCCTCCTGTGGGGCTTGTGTATATCCGCGTGGATTTAAATGTTCCATTACCTTCCTTCATCATTCATTCAACAAGTATTGGTTCAATTCCCACTACATGCTAAACACAATGATAGGCACTGGGGATACAGGTAAATAAGACATGGTCATCTCTCAGGAGGATCTCAGAGCTGTTTGAGAAAGTCAGACAAGCCACGATAGATGTGCATGCCTCAAGGATGGTGGCCAAAATGGTGGGCCACGGAGGTCTTTCCAAGAGAGGTGACCCTCAAACTGAGATGTTCACCAAACAGATAAGGGGGATCCAGGTCTTCCAGACAGAATAGTATAAACTGGAGCTGTTCTAGTCCCACCTGGGGGGGACAGGGAAGGTTGGGAGTCATTGCCAGAGAGGAAGCTGAAGAGGGGTAAATTAGGTCTGATTCTAGAGGGGTTAGCTCTCGTCCTAAATGTGATAGAAACCAGAGAGCCATAAGTCAATTTTACAGATTTAAAAGGGCTGCTCTGGTAATGGCAGCAGAAGCTGAACTGTGAAGAAAACAAGGGTTTGAATTGAGGATCGAGATGTGGAAATGGGAAGGAGAAAGAGAGTGAAGGAAGGCTCTGACAGATTGGGCGTGGAAGGTAAAGAAAACGGAGGCGTCTAGACTAATTCTCAGCTCCAGGCTTGGGAGGCAAGCTTGATAGTGATATCATTCATCAAGCCAGAAATAAAGGGAAGGAACAGATTAGGAAAGAGTGTGAGTTCAATTCTGAACATGCAGAATTGGATGTGCCTGAGGGACAACCAAGGGTAAATTCTGGAAGGTAACTGGTAACTGACTATTTAGTCTGCAGCTCTGGAAACTGACTTGAGGTTTGGAAATAATCTATGACATTGGAAGGGACGATGTCTCTTAAGGTGAACAGTCAACACAAAAAGAGAAAAGAACTGAGGGCACACCCTTAGGGAAAGCTAATTTCAAAGGGAAAGAAAAAAAGCTGCCCTAAAAGGAAACACGGAGGTCAGAAGACAGCTTCAAGGAGGGTGTGATCAATCTTGTCCAAGGGTGACCATGGCTACAAGTCTTGGAATGAACTGAAGGGTGAATCGAGTTGAGAGGAGTGTGGCCTCACACTCAGCTTTATGGTCTTTTCAGTTGGATTATGAAAATATCCATCCTTCTATCACTCAGCATCCAAGAATATCCCAGGTACAAAATTTCTCAGGGCAGTGGTCGGCAAACTGCAGCTCACGAGCCCCATGCGGCTCTTTGGCCCCTTGAGTGTGGCTCTTCCACAAAATATCACGTGTGGATGCACATGTACAGTGCAGAAGTTGGTTTTCAGTTCTCCAAAGAAATTCCAATCGTTGTTACTGTTGATATTTGGCTCTGTTGACTAATGAGTTTGCCCACCGTCTTAGGGGATAAAACCACTCAGGAGAATGTGGTAAAGTATCAAGAAAATCATTTATGCAGAAAAACACCTAGACAATTGCTCAACACACTGAAGGCACTCAAAGCTGGCTCCTCCCCCCTGTGGTAACAGAATGAGGAAAGTAAGTCTAAGAGGACACAGACCCACATTGGAATAGCTGGCATCTAGGCTGCCGGGGTCAAGGCTCCATCACCGGACTGGGGAACCGAGAGTGGGATCAGGTTGGATGGACATTATCTCCCAGTGGGCATTGTGGTCAAGTGGCTCCTGGGTTCTGCTAGGGGTCAGAAATTGATCCTGAGATCTAGATCCATTACTGAGCTCAATGACCCATCATAGCAGTGGTCTGAGGTAGGTATTATTATTATTCCCTCCTCACAGATAAGGATGTTGGATCTACAAAGTCCCTTTTGAAGATTTAGGTGGACCAGAGAGGAACACACACACACACACACACACAGAAATTGTACTGGATGTCAGCCACTCTCAAACAACCAGTTTGTTCTCAGTCTGCTGCTAGCCATTATCTTGTCCTTAAAACTTACTGCTCAGTGCCTCAGTTCCTCCCTCTGGAAATGGAATGAAATAGTCCTGTGCCTCCCACCTCCCTAGGGAGTGGCCCTGATAACATCATGTCTGGATTATTGGCTTGGACAGAGGGAAGGACTGATCCTCTTCCTCAATTCAAGAGATGTACACATTCAGAAGTCCAGACCTAAAGGGCACTTACTGATCATATTATTCACTCTGAGGCCTAGAAAAAATTGTAAATTTGAGGGTTTCAATGATGGTTCCCCACAATGAGCAACAAGTAATAAAAACTCAACTTCCATGAGAAACCTTCAAAAGGAAAGGTGGTGGGCCAATTATCCAAATTTCAATTAAATTCCAGTGAGGACTGTAAATTTCATGTGGACGTTGGAACATGGGTTCTTTACTCTGTCCTCACCCCTAACCTCTGATTTTACAGACACTCAGTTTTATGGTCTCTTTAATTGGATTCTGAAAATATCCCCAATTCCAAGTTCTATCCATTACTAATCTCAATGGCCCATCATAGCAGTGGTCTGAGGTAGCTGGAATCCAAACAAAGAAGCTGGAAACATCTTTAGGGGACACAGTGTAAAGAATCTCTCCATGAGATTCCTCTGAAACATCTCAGACCTCAAGTGTATTCATCTCATATTTTCTTCATCACTCCCACCAACTCCCTTTTCTTTCTGCCTCCCATACTGTCTGCACCTTGCCCTCCCCCGACTCTGCCATCTACATACACACATGCACACAAGTGCATACCCTCTAGCCATCCCAAGGTGTCAAAAAGAGTGAACCACCTTGAAGGCATCTCAGCATGTTCCGCTGCAGAAGCTAACTCATGAGTCTGGAATGCTTTCTAACTGTCTTTTCACGGAGCCCATCCCTTCCTCAGTCTACCTGCTCCTGAAAACCAACTTCCCCGGGAAGGTCTTCTTAAGATTAATCACACAAAAGCAATTTCCCTTGCCTCGCCCTGCCTCAATCTGGATCTTACATCTTACTGCTGTTTCCACAAGCTATTTTCTTAACTCAATTATTCACTCGTCGCTTTTTCTATCCTCCAAAACGCACTTAACCTTTATGTGTTCCTGATGTTTAGTCTCGACCAGCAGGTTACATAACTTTCTGATGCCTTCCAAGGCCGTGTGTCCAAGCTTATCTCTCAGCGTTGCAGGGAGAGTACTGTTCTCTGTGCAGCACCTGATAGGCATTAAGAAGGAATTTGTGGCGATAAAAAACGATGACCACATTTAACAGTTATTTAGTGAGCTCCTCCTATTTGCTCATCAGTGTGCTGATTTGATTGGGGTTGGGTTCTGAGAGAGCCAATAAAAACTATAAAGCAGAGTCTTAACAAGAAAATAATATCAATTCCTCACTTAACTACAGAATTCAGAGTTTAGAAAGCTCACTCAAACATTGCCATTTTCAGATAGGCTGGTCAGATGTCATCGTTCCTAATGTGCAGACGAATAGAGGGTCAGAGAGGTTGGTGGCTTGCAAAGATCACACAGCACCAAATGCCAGAGCAGGGACTCCTGACCCAGGTCCCAGGTTCAGGGAGGCAAAGAATACACCCCAATTTAAACACAAACCTCTAAGGGCAATAAACAAAATTGGAGGTGATAAAGTGCCAAAAAGATATGTACAGATGACACGTGTTAACTGTATTCAAAGAACTACGTTAATAGTTTGACTTTAAATGATATCTCCATCTTAAGAGAAACTAAAATGAGCCCTTTCTGCTGCCATTGACCGGGAGGGAGGGTTTCCATTTCTTGCTGCTCCGTCCGTGGTCCAATGCTTGGCACCCCACAGCCCAGCTGCTCCATACTCACAGAACTTCCACATTGCAACTGTGTCTGCAAATATGTTTAAATTAAGATACACATGTGTGCATGTACATGTGAAAATTCCACTGATCTTCCCTCTCCAGGCCTCTAAGAGTTCATTCAGCTAATATGTCCTTTGTTTGCAGGAGACTGAGACTGACCCATGTTTCCTCTCACCGAGAGGGTTTCTTTATTTATATATATATTGATTTCAAATAAAGGGAAAGAGAAATGGAAACATCAATGATGAGAGAGAATCACTGATGAGCTACCTCCTGCACACCTTACAATAAGGATCAAGCTTGCATGTGCCCTAACCAGGAATTGAACCATGAGCTCCTGATTCATAGGTAGATGCTCAATCACTGAGCTAAACCCATGGGGGTTTCTTGACAGATCTGGTCCATGAACACAGGAAGCCAGGGAAGCCAGGCCCCCTGGCACTGGGGACAGGAGCAACACCAGAGGTTGGTTCTGGATCCACAGCAGCCCTGGGCCCTCAAGAGTGGAGTTTGTGCATCTTCCACCATCCACCTGACTTCCTTCCATGCCTTCCTCCCCGTCCTCACCACTGAGCAGCTCTGACTCCCGATAGCCTTTGCAGCTTGTCCCCACCTCACAGCTCCTGATATCAGAGCTCCAGCACCTCTTACTAGTAAATGCTGGCTGGCCTATGTCCAGCTGCTGCATTCTTTTGGGGTTTTCTGGTTCAGAGCATTTAGAGGGAAATCTCACCAGGCCTGGCTCATCTTTTCAAAAAGGCCAAGTCTCGCCCTAGTCGATTTGGCTTAATGGATAGAGCATCAGCTTGGCCTGCAGACTGAAGGATCCTGTGTTTGATTCCTGCCAAGGGCATGGACCCCCAGCCCTGGTAGGGGCAAGTGCAGGAAGCAACCAATCAACGTGTCTCTTTCACATCAATGTTTCTCTCTCTGTCTCTCCCCCTCCCTTCCACTCTCTCTAAAAGTCAATGAAAGTATATCCTCAGTTGAGGATTAACAAAAACAAGCAAAACAAAGGCCAAGTCACGGAGGAGCTGAGGGTTAGATGCACTTGGGACAGGTGCCCTGTCCGGTCAGGGCCAGCCTGTGCACAAGTGGAAGCCTTGGGTGTGCCCAGATTTGTCTCACCTCCCCCTCCACGGTGACCTGAGGCCAGACTGCTCTTACTCACACCTGGACACCGCAGCAGGCTCTCAGTTGAATCCCTGCTTCCTACACTGAGTCAGAATTTAAACCTAATTTGCCAGGTATTTTTTTTTCTCTCCGTCTTTAGATTCTTCTCTGGGGCTGCCATTTGCCTATTTCCACTACTAGATGACTCATCAACCAGACTGCCAAACCCTCACAGCCAGGGAGGATCTCCCCTTTCCTGTCTACATATGACAAAGCACTGAGGACAATGTGCCATGTGGGCAGAGGCAGGAACGAACAATTTGATTAACTTCAGGAGGAAAAGGACTGACCAGCTGACCATCCCTGTCTAAAGCCAGTTAGCCTGCAGACTCTGGACAAATGGCCATGTGCCTCTGCCCGGCTCTGGCCTCAGGCCCACAGTCTGCTTCCCACCGGTCTGAGGCTGCAGGTTCCGGAGTCCTCAGTTACCCCCGGTCTGGAGGGTCTGGGACAAAGTTTTCCTTGTCTTTTAGAGTATGTTCCTTAGAACCCACATGGAAAACGAGCCATTTAATTTGATTACTGGAACTCGGGCCAAGTTCAGAAAAGGGCTCAGGAGCGCATTGAGAAGAACGTCTGAGAGTGCTGGAGGGAGGCACAGAACGGCCATCCTGGGAAGTCCTGGGCTCAGTCCATAAGCCGGCCCGTGCTCTGGGCCTGGTCCTGTTGCTGCTCTAGCTGTGTGTCCTTGGGCAGTCTCCCAACAGTGGCCATTCATTCATTAGTCCTTCCCACCTCCCTGGGTTACTGTGAAAGTCCAATGGTCCAATGTAACCATGACTCTAAGATGGGTGTCCTCAGCATCCACCTCATGATTGGGAGGCAGGTCACCATGTCTGGTGTGACTTGGTCCCCTCACGTCCCCTCTCCCAGAGTTCTGCCATCCAGGACAGAAACACCCATCCAGGCACACTTGCCGGAAACAGACAGTGGGGAGAAATCAAAATATTATACGACAGTCGTGTGTGTATGTATCATGTTCCAAATGGAGCAATGTGGTTGTTTATTTTAAAATACAGGTTGGGCCGAGACCGTTTTGGCTCAGTGGATACAGCGTCGGCCTTCGGACTAAAAGGTCCCAGGTTCGATTCCGGTAGGGGGCATGTGCCTTGCTTGCGGGCACAACTCCAGTAGGGGGCGTGCAGGAGGCGACTGATCGATGTCTCTCATCGATGTTTCTGACTTTCTATCCCTCTCCCTTCCTCTCTGTAAAAAATCAATAAAATATATTTAAAAATATATTTTAAAAAATAAAATAAAATACAGGTTGGGTGCAGTATGGAGCCCACACCCTGAGCACACAGTTGACCTGACGCAATGAGGTTGTTTGGGCTCAACCCGAGTTCCAGGTGCTCTCTGGCATCACCTCACTCATTCCTCAGAGCAGCCTTGACGGTACTGGCTTCTTTTTAGCAGAGAAGAAAGCCAAGTGTGTAGGAGAATTGGGACTTGGACTCAAAAACTGATACATAACCACTCCAACTGGCTTCCCCAAGCTCTTCAGGTCAGGAAGCTCAGGGGTCATCCAGGAAACCTCCCTTCAGAGCGTTCATGAAAGCTGGCTTCTCCGGTGACAGGCAGTACAGACCACACCTGGACACCTGGGGCCACTGGAAAGGTGGCCATCCAGCAGTACTGCAGAGGGACCACATTCTCTCTTCGGGAAGGACGTTCTCATAGAAAGGGACACACCTTAGTGCCTGCAAAAACCTTAACAACCCAACGGATTGTCACAATGTCCCTTAAAATGCCAAGTAGTGAGTTCTGCTTTATAAATATCCCTGCACTTTAAAGAACGAAAACAGCAGCGACATAAATGCTTAAACCAAAGGCCCACAGGAGAGACGTGGCCCGGCACTCCAAGCCCTAATGCCTCACGAACAGCCAGGGGAGGTCGGTAACAGGAGTCAGCTCCATTTCAGAGCCTCGGTAGGGGGAAAGGGGGAGAAGGAGGCAGAGGACACAGAGTCACCCTCATTCACAAATTGGGTTTCTGGGCCTTTTCAAAGACCCCAGAGCCAAAGACCCGCCCTCCTCCCCAGGAAGCCATGTATCCTGAGCTCAGCATGTGAGCCTGGTGGGAGAAGCTGCCAAGTGGGAGCCCAGGAGGCTTTGGGAAAACCGGAGAGAGGAACTGCTGAGTGGCACCTCCTGCCCAGGGAAGGACTCAAGTCAGACATGGGCCGTTCACTGTGTGTTCCGCTGTCTGTAATCAGCAAGCCCATTTTTGTGGAGTTGGCTTGGTTGGGCTCAGTAGACCAAACCTTCATGCTTTTCAAATATGTGAGGAAATAATGAAAGAGCTTGAATAATCAGGTTGAGTCTTTACCACAGCTTCCCCTGTGAAGACGAGTGGAACCCACAGAGGATGGACAGGTAGGACACAAGTGGGGGTCCATTGGGGACCAGGCTACAGGGCAAGCCAACCCCTCCAAAAACCTGGCAGGCCCAGTGGGCCCCCTGCCTGCTCCCCTCGAGTGACCCAGGCAGAGGAACTTTCCATCTGACTCAACCTCTCCTGAGCAAACCAGATGCCAGCCACCGAACTGCCAGCACAAGAGTTTCCACAAGGAGAAGCTTCCAGGAAAGCCCCATAAGCCTTTACTGTAAACCCACTAAACTGCATTTCAAACATGGTGGCTGGGCTGGGGAGGCCTGGAGACACACCACCACCCCTGTCCCGCCCCTCCCCTCTCCGCCATCTCCGCCATCTCCACCATCTCCCAGAAGCAGGCCGTTCAGCACAAACGCAGCCCCACTCGTACCCAGTGTCAGTCCTCCTGTTGCCAAGGCAGCTCTACATGCTCCCACCTCCCCCCACCCCCAGCAGCAGCACAGCCAGGCCAGCTGTCAACAGAACCTCCAGAAGATGCTTGGCCCTCACAGGGTGTGACCCACAAACCCTGGAGCCCCTTGAGCGCATCCAGGTGCTGCAGGGATCGCCTCCTTGACATCCGTCAGAGCCCCTTGCTCTTCCACACAATCAATGAGCATCTTTTACACCCCACACCATTACTCCAATCAAGGGACACCCAGCCACCTAAGACCATAAAAAAAGACATGCACTACCACACCCTTCCCCCAAACATCCAATCTAGATCCAAAAGACACTTGGCCCAGGGTGGTTGAGTCATGGCATTTCCCTTCTCCTGATCAAAAACCTCACCCCTTTACCCTGACCCTCAGCCGAAAGCCTCACAACCCCACCCCAGCACTGAGACCATGACTCCCCCACACCTTTCACTCTCTGACCCGAAGTCCAGCCTTGCTCTGCCCTCCCAGGGCGGGGCCAGGCAGGGGATCGAGGCTTGCACAGTGTGGGCACCTGGCCTAGGCTCTGTGCAGAGACACAGAGGCAAGAGCAGGCCTTCGCCTTCCAGCCTGTGCTCAGCCCACTTCACCTGGGCAAGGTGGGTGCAGGAAAGGACATGGCAAAGAGTCTGTGCAGAGAAACAGGCCAAATGGACTGGGAGGAAAGTGACTGGGCAGGGGTAAGGAAGTTTGGGTTTGCTCCGGAAGTCTAGCCCCTCAAAACTTTGGAATGGGGAGGGCTTAGACTTCAGAGGTCATCCAACTTCACACTTGCATTGTGCAGGTGGGGAAACTGAGGCACAGAGGAGAGGAAGCAACTTGTCCAAGGTCATGCATTCATTCTTGTACACAACCAGTAGGCCAGCTATGGCCACAGCACAGAGCCACAGAGAGGCAGGCTCCAGAGCACTCCCTTCCCCGTGCTGCCTGCTTCTCAGATAACCACAGCAGGTCCATGGTTGTGGGGAGGCTGTGAGGACACTGGCTTCACCGAAGACGGAGGTCCAAGTGACTCTGGGCAGACAACTTCCCTCTCCGAACCCAAGTCTCCTCTTCTGAACAACAGACCCAGTAATATCTACTCCTCTACCTCAGATCCTCCTTTGCTGCAGGTGTCACATGAGAGCATATGTAAAACGGTGCATCGTGACATAAGGTAGGAAGTGAGGGGCAGCTGACAGAAGGTAGGTTAGCCCTGGGAGGCTGGGGCAGCCCCTGCATCCATGAGGAAACACGCGTGTTTGGGTGCAGTACCAGGATTGCCCACATGTGAAACCACTGCCTGTCAGGAAGCAGGGACTTTCCAGCAGAAAGTGACAGGCAGGCATGCACTTCCCTGGGGTGAGAAGGTTTCTTTCCTTCCCTGCCTCTTCGAAGAGACACTGGAATCCTCAGCTGGGTGCCCGTAGGAGGCTTCCCACCTCCATTCTGTCTATGCAGACACTTGGGTTGTGGATACTTTCCACACTTTTTTTAAACTGCTTTTTTGGGAAACTATTTTCCTCCTGGACCGAGGACAGTGAGTCGGGACTGGCCAGTGTAATCCTGAGGGCAGCCAGGCACTTGCCTGGAGGCTTTTGGGGCACCAGCGCTGCCTATACTTTTCCACAATGGAAGGGAGTGGGCAGTAGCAGCTGGTCGTCCCCCCAGCCTGGGGATTTTCCCAGCAAGCTTTGGAGAAGTCACTCAATCCGGATCCTGCTGTGGCCGGGGCCCCAATGGATATGAGGATTCAGACGTGTGGCCCTGCTTCCCCCAAACCAGCCTTCTCCCCCTGATGGATCCGTCCTCCAAGCACTCACCCCTTGTTTGCACGTCTTCAACACCCCCAGTTTCAGGGCTGGTTGGCCTCCCCACTGCCCGGCGCTCAGATCCAGCCCAGCCCAGTCCTTGAGTCCAAGGAACAGCACACAGACTTCTGCCATCAACAGACCAGAATGACGACAGAGGGTTTCTGGGGGGCACGGGCTGTACGAAGAAATGGCTAAGCACATGGAATTCGAGGCCTGACATTGACATACAACTGGCTCTGCTGCTTTCTAGCCAGTTTCTTCTCTGAGCTTCAGTTTCCTCGCCAGTGAGAAGGGTAACACGACTTACCTCAGAGGACCACGGGCAGGATGATGAAGGTGATGTGTCAACAGAGTACTCACTGTGAGGCCACTGCGGTGCTGGTGCCTGTGAGCAGGGGAGACAGGCTGAGGCGCACGACTTGCCCTTCCCCGCATGCCTGGATCCTGGTCCAAAGAAGTGGAGAGCCAAGGACCCGAGAGGCCCGAGGAGCTGCACAGGACAAGCACTCCATGTTGTGGGCTGCACAGGAGAGCTGGTTTCTCCGGCCGAGGCCTGCAGGGGAAGGAGAGATGCTGGTTCCTTGAAGCATTCAGAGAAACTGGGATCCTCAGCAGGCCCACATGTGGCTCAAAGGCAGCCTTCCAAAGTGACACCCTAAACCCATGCCCCATGGGACCCTTCTGCTGGTTAACTGCCCGGGAACACAGCGGACTTTATCCAGCCCCCACTCCTGAGCAAAGCCCAATCTCGCTCTGCCCTTCCAGGGCGGGGCCAGGCAGGGGATCGAGGCTTGCACAGTGTGGGCACCTGGCCTAGGCTCTGTGCAGAGACGCAGAGGCAAGAGCAGGCCTTCGCCTTCCAGCCTGAACTCAGCGCACTTCACCTGGGCAAGGTGGGTGCAGGAAAGGACACACACACACACACACACTGCTGGTTCTTTTCTCCCACCGATGTCTATTTCCCCCAACGAAACCTTGGCACAAAACTACCACCTAACACTTATTTTTCTCAGGTACTGGTGGACAAAATAATGTCCCAGTGCGATCATTCCAGTTACACTACAACACATATACTTCTCAATTACACTATAATACAATACTTATCAATGATTTATCCATGTATGTCAAGGTTACTATATTCCAAGGTTCGCAATGATTATCTATTGTCTGAAGGGGGTAGGATTAGGAGTTATTTTTATTATCTACTTCTGTGTTTTCCTAATGAACAACACAGTCTGCTACAGTGCACCGACTAGCTGTAACAATTATAAATAAAATAAAATAAAATTTTAAATAAAACAAAATCATAAAATATAATTTTTTAGGAAAACAAAGTTTATCACTGTGGTTTCTCTTTTTTTACATGTACATTATATCATGCACTCTCCTGCTAAAATATTTTCAGTAGTTTCTCATGGCACATAAGAATAAAATTCCAACTCCTTTTCCGTGGTCTCCAAAGCGAATATGACCCAGGCCCTCACCTGGCTCCAGCCCAACCTTCTGCTATTCTTGCCTTTACGCACAGCAGCAGTCTCAGGGTCATCCTCCTAGGTGAGAACCGCAGCCCTGTACTAACTGTACCTGCCTTGCGGGACTGCTGTGAAGACTGACTTGAATCATACTTGGCATAGAGTGTATTTTCATGATAATCATTTTCTCCATCATAGCTTTGCTCGTGCTGTTCCCTCCTCCTAGAATGCACTTCATTCATTCCTCCTTGGCCTGCCTTCTTCCTTATCTTGGTCTGGTTTGCATGTGCCTTACTGATCATCTACCCTCAACTCTGCCCATCCTGTTATTCTCTCGGACTTCTTATATCTTACCCCTTTCCACCAGAAGGTAAAACCAAAATTCCAAGAGCCCAGAGGGGAGAACCAAGAGACACACAGAACAACTCCCAGAGAGTAGAAGTGAGCCCCAATTATGGAACACTCTTACAATATGAATCCAGGTGGATTTTAGAATTGCTCCAGGCCAGTGACCATTGTCTGCCTCCTTCTTCCTCTTTATGAACCTACCATTGTATGTTGGCCATGTGGGGAGCATAGAACTTACCCCTGTAGTTCACAGTTCTTCAGATCAAGAGGAATATACTCCAGTGGGTCCCTGAGGACCACACCTGAGCAGTCTCATTCACATTTGAACCTGATTTAAACTGGGATCCTGACCTTTAAGCTGATGCTATCATGGAATCAGACTGGCAATCTTTGAGAACAGAATGAGTGGTTTGCCTATAAGAGGGATATAAATTGTTATAGCTAAACGGTACACTGTAGCAGACTGTATTTTTCAAAGATGGTCATAACAATATCTCACCTCCCATCTGCTTTTCTTACAATGTTATCTTTATATTCTTCCCATGCAGAGGTGGGGTCTATGTCCCTTCTTGAATTTGTGTCTGCTCCCTCCAATACAGTAAGACAGAAGTGACACGGTCATTTTCCAAGTTAAGTCATAAAAATTCCATGCACTGTTGCCTTGCTCTTCAATGGCACATGCTTGAACCCAGCCACCATGCTGTGAGAAAGTCCAAATTATCCCACATGGGAAGGCCAGAGAAGTGATTTGTAGGTTTTCTCAGTTGAGATCCTCTCCAATAGCCAGCATCAACCACAAACCATGTGACTTCTGACATCTCCAGATACTTCTAGACCCCAGCTACTGAGTCACTTCTCACTCATCAAGTCCTCCCAGCGGGTCCCCAGATGTTGTGGAGGAGAGACAAGCCTTCCCTTCCGTGACCTCTCCAAATTTCGAGTCCACAGAAACCATGGAAGATAATAAGAGGAGTCTTACTGTTTAAAGCCACTAAGTTTGGAATGATTTGTTATACCACAATAGATCACTGGAACATATGTCTAGACAACATGGTTTAGAACCTTATCCTTGGACATTGGAGTTATTTAAAATGTTTGCTATTGTGGCCAAAACCAGTTTGGCTCAGTGGATAAAGCGTCGGCCTGTGAACTGAAGGGTCCTGGGTTTGATTCTTGGTTGCGAGCACGTCCCTGGTGGGGGGCGTGCAGGAGGCGGTTGATTAATGTTTCTCTCTCATCGAAGTTTCTGGCTCTCTGTCCCTCTCCCTTCCTCTCTGTGGGAAATCAATAAAATATATATTTTTTTAATGTTTGCTATTGTGAACATGACTGCTATGAACATTCTTATACATTTCCACTAGTGCTCATCTAAAAGAATGTCTTTTGGATATATACTTAGGAGTAGAATTGCTGTGCAAGTTTATAAGACAATGCCAAATGGTTTTTTAAAAGAGTTGTACTGAGTTACATTCTATTGACAAGGTTTAAGAAATCCTGTTGCCCTCCGGGCTCTGACACTGGCAGTTCCCTCTGCTGGAATGCTCATCCCCCAGGCATTTGCACAATTCATACCCTTCAAATCTTTCTCAAATATCACTTTCTCAGTGAGGTCTACCCTGATTTGCTCCATTGTAACTGAAAGTTACCCCCCAATCCTTGCCATCATACTCAATTGTCCGTACCCTCCTCTCTCTCTCCCTTTCCAGCATACTAGAAGTAGTTTTATATTTATTGTTTATTGTCCATCTCCTCACAGAAGAATGGAAGCCACCACAAGAAATGGTTTTTTAAAAAATATTTTTATTAATTTCAGAGAGGAAGGGAGACAGGGAGGAGGAGAGAGATACATCAATGATGAGAATCATCGATTGGCTGCCTCCTACACACCCCCCAAGCAGGGATCGAGCCTTCAACTCAGGCATGTGTCCCCATCAGGAATTGAACCATGAGTTCAGCTGGCAGGCTTTTTCTTTTACTTTTTCTTTTTCTTTTCTTTTTTTTTTTTTTTGACTTTTTATTCACTACTATATCCTGAGCACCTAAAGAGTACTTAGTACAAAGTAGGGCAGATGAATTTTTATTAAATAAATGAATGAATGAGTAGCTTTCCAATTTCCTATATTAACCAGACTTTGTAATTTTGGTCAATTAAACAATAATGTTAACTTGTCTGAATTTATTTTTTCTTGATAATTTAAGAGGTTCAATACCTCTTTATGTGTTTATTAGCTAGATATATGTATGTATACATACATATATATCCTTTTCTGTGAAACACCTGTTCATTTATCCATATTTCTATTGAGTTGCTCTCTTTTTACTGAATTATAAATAGTTCTATATGTATAATCTGACCCTTTACACGTTATATGCATCCCAAATATCTTCTCCCATTGTGCAACTTGTCTTTAAGATGTCTAATAAACAGAGCTCTTTATTTTAGTATAATCGATGTTATAGGAAATTCATTTTATGTCTTGTTTAAGAATAACCTATTCTTCTCACACCAGAGCATCAATGCTAGGGGCAGTTCTTTCTAAAACATTCCTTTTAACTAAAAACTTACTTTATTGACCACAGAGGGACCTGTGATGAAATTCAAGATATTACAAAGGACCTCCGGGCCCCTCCAGAGAGACTAGCCCACCCACCCCCAAGCCCAGGCCCCTCTCTTTCATTCAGCCTCTCTCCTTTCTCCCCTCCAGCAGTGTAATGAAAGACACCATCAATCACTCCCTAAGAGCTGCCAGGTGGGCAAGGGGTGGGGGGTGGGAAAGAGCCCAAGGGAAGGGACTCCAGTAAAATACCAACCGGTAGCAGTAGCCCTCCCCCTACCAGCAAAACTGGGCAAGTCCCAACAGAAGGTTCTAGGGGGCACTTAGGGGTTTGAAATGTAGCAAAAGAATGATCCTACTGGGGGTAGGGAGAGGTACTCAGGAGAGCTCAAGCTAAAGCAGGAGTGGCTGCTCTTTTCAAGAAAGAGGCCCCCTTTCAGGTGGACAGCTGGGGTGGCCTTTGTGCCTCTAAGAGAACCAGGTGGGTGTCATGTGCACAGTGGCGCTGGTTCTGGGAGATGATCCACTGTCACAGGCTTTCTATCGCTCGTGTGCAGACCTGGATGCTGTCACTCACCTGTCACAGGCTTTCAGAGGCCTCCTTGGCTCCACAGCCCCAAGCCTAACACTTTTCTTTTTTCCTGCAAGAGGAGGAGAGGGGAAGTTTCAAAATGTAAACACCAGAAGATGCCCTGCCCGTCTCCCTCAGATTAGCTGGGCTATCGGAGTATAACCTCCAGGGATTCTCAGGTCCCGAGTTTCCCTCCACCGGATGAGCCACTAAATCTTATTTGAAGTGTTCAGCCTTTGCCTCCAGGAAGTATTTAGCTTTGACACTTTCTGTCATCTCTGCTAAGAAGAGAAGCAATAACCAGAATTGCTGTCAGAGCTCGGGGTATAGGTAAACCTCCTCTGTGTCCCCCTCCCCAGCACCCCAAGAGACAGCCTCATGCTGAGCAAGAGTGGATTCTGGCCAAATTGCTTCCCCTCCTCCACATGACAGAGTAGTTGCCCCTTGTTCTGAGATGGAACGTGATCTAGGAGCATAAGCGCAGTCCCAGCCTGCCCTCGATCCTCTGTCCCAGGCCCAAGGAAAGCACTAAATGAGTCTCACGTCCTGCAAAACGGTGAGGAAACCCCCGTGGCCTAGGCAAAGCCCAGCCACAGGCATCCAGGCCTGCGATCATGGGATTTCTCTTAGAGTCGCCCTGCAGCTCCCCAGCCCGCCACCATTGCAGGAAATGAGCGGGCAGACAGCACCAGCACACTGTGCTTTTGGCCCTAGTGGTAACTCTTCAGGAATGAGACCCTCACTTCCCTCCCTCCCCCCACATCGTCCACAATGTTCTGAGCCTGGCTGGGCTTCCCCAGGGCATCTGAAGCAAGGGAGTGGGAGGAGTGGGTGGGAGGCCTGCCTTCAAGGAGCTCCTTGTCTAGAGAAGAAATCTCTGGTGATAATTCTCCTCATCTAAAGGGTGGTACAGTCTCTGTGGTCAGGTAAGAAGCCTCCTCCTGAAAGTTCCTCAGGTCAGTGGGGACCCCGAGGGGCAGGCAAGAGTAGGGTTACCCAAATTAACGAGTAAAAACATAGAACATCCAGTTCAATGTCAATTTCAGACAGACAAGGAATCTTTCTTTAGTCCCATGTAATATTGGGAGCATACTTAAAACTACAAAAACTATTCTGGTCTCTGAAATTTATTTAACTGGACATCTTGCGTTTTATCTGGCAGCCCTCAAACAGAACAAAATCACAAGGCCCAGCCTAAATCCATGTATGTGGCAACACGCAAGCAGGTAGAAATATCAATGTCCCTGAGCCATAATGCTGCGGAGGCAGAGAATGAGGGGGGCTCAGCATGAACAGGATCCCCGTGTGCTGCCCAGAGTGGCAGGGTCGTCTGGAAAGCCTCAGCCTCTGACCCTTCACCACAGGCCTTCGCCTGGGGCATCCTGGGTGGTAGGCAGTTTGGGACCCAGGGAAAGAAGTCCAGGGGTTGGCAGCCAGCTGTGTCCACTCAAGCCAGAGCTGAGGCAAAGCCCACTGGAGAGAGGACCATGAGCAGGCCCACAGCGGGGCCAAGATCTAGGGGAAGGCAGATGGGTGCCCAAGGGACAGGGTGTGCTTTCAGATGAAGGCTTTGTGGTCAGGAAAGAGGCCGCTGCTGCTGGGGGTGCAGTAACAGCGGAACCTGAGAGCTGGGGAAACTGAAAACAGGAAACGGCCATCCAGAGCCACAGCCACAGACCAAAGGTCTCGGCTCCTGCCACACTAGGCCACTGAGGCCTGGAGCATGGCTGTCTCTCCCTGGAACTGGCACCAGGAAGCTCCCAGGCAGGTTACCCCCACACCCAGCACCCCCCACACCAGGCCCACAGAGTGAGGCAGGAAAGCAGTTCACCAGGTCAGGAACTATTTTAAAATATCTAACCACCGGCCTCCATGAGATCCGTAGATCCTTTAACTCAGAGCGCCTCCCTCTTGGTCCTAAGAGGGGACCAAGCCGCAACCTTCAGAAAGGCAGGCTTTCAGCGACCGTTTGAGTGACCTCAGCTCCCACAGGCCTGACACTTGAGATCTGCCAGCACTAACCAGGTAGCCCAAGCCTGCCTCTGCCTCTCCTCTTCCTCAGCTCCGGGCACCAGGCTCCTGGGCCATGGGGTCCTCCTGGGAGGAGGGCGACACCTCCTGAACTTCCCGGAACATCTGAGTCAGAGCAGCTCTCACCACCGCCGAGAGACACCCCATGCTGCCTGCTTTGAGGGGCTTTGAAGAGGACCTGGGGGGAGCCTCAACACTGATCCCCACACTATTATTACTATTTACCAAGCACTCACTGTTTACCAGGCAGTATTTAGACCTTTATGCACTGCCTCGCTTAATGCTCAAACAATACCCTTGACCCTGTTTCACAGATGAGGAGGACCTGACAGCGACAGGCATCTACCGATAGGACAGTTAACACTCAGGGATAGAAAGGACCAGAAAGAAAAAATCTCCGACTTTGGAACTGATCCTTGTGGTTAAATCCCTGAGTCTTCAGAGAACAGTATCAAGACAAAGTAAAGGCAGCTCTAGTGTGCGCAAAGCTGCTCTTCAACAGCAGAGGGCGCCAATGTCTGCAAAAAGCTACTTGCAGACACCATCCGTGCAGAGGGACTACAGATGCCAAGAAGAAATGGAATCCATCCCTAGGGCCCCATGAGTCCCAGAAAAGAAACTCAAAACAAAACTGGCGGGTGCTGCCAACAACGCAGGCCCAGAGGTAGTGAGAGCTAGTTCCCGGGTGAGCCTTCTTCTCAGCTTCTCCAGAGCTCCACAGATGTCAGGTAGGGAAAACCAGCCTGGCCTTCAGGGACTCTCGGGTTTCTCATCTGTCCTGCCTGCCCTTGGAGATGGCCACACCCTCTGTGGTTTGTATTCCCCCAGGTCAAGTCCACATCCTCACTCAGAAAGGCAAATGCCCCCAGGGGAGAAAACGAATAGGGAGAGGCTGGCCTAGGAAAGGATCGCCCTTCTCTAATTTAGTTCCCCTCCTATTTGTTGTCTCCACTGCCCTCAATTCTTTCAAGATGCTATTTTGTTCGATTACTACGTAACTAGTTTTCTCCTAGTGACTGTTTTATTACAATAGTGGTGGTGGCTTGTGGCAACTTTCTCCAGCCTACCCAGGTCACCTCTCTCATCTCTTGCTTCCTCCGGTGGGAAATGCTGACAACCCTGTCAACAGTAAGAAAGGGAGTTTGTCCCTCAGCCAACAGGTGCCCAGAGCCTGGTGGGCACTGGGCACAGCCACCTAAGGGATCTGCAATAAGGGAAGCAGGGAGCGTTATCTGTGGATCCTAGTAAAAGCACTGGCCTCGGAGTCAGTGGGCTCACATTTGAATCTCAGCTCCTGGATTTGTAACTGTGTGACCTTGAATAAATTGTTTAAACTCTGCTAACCACAGTGTTCAGTCAGATGAGGAAAATGAATATCTGTCTTACAGATATCAAATGAAATACCACACATGAAGCTCTTCTCTGTGCCTGGCTCTTGGTAGGTACTCAATGGTAACTACTAGTAGTAGTACATGTTATTTCATTTACTAGAGCAGGTAAATGAAGGCATTCTAGAATTTGGAAAGTGCCTATAAAAAAACACAAATATTATAATGGATATGAGAAAGGTATAAAATAATGATAAATATTTCTTACACTTTATATCCACTCAGTGATTTCCCCAAATGCTTGGACATTCATGATCTCTTCACATTCTCAGCAACGTAGGTGGTATATAGTGGAACAGATAGTATCCCACTTTAAAGATGAGGAAACTGACTTAATGAGATTAAATGAATTAGCTACTGTTCACCTAGCCACTCGGGTGCAGAACCAGAATAAGAATTCGTCTTCTGCCCCAGCTCCTTCCAGACCTGGTGTTACTCCTCTCAAGACTGCCGTTCCCCAGACACAGACTCTGATGGGCTCAGCTTGGGTTACATGCTCACTTCCTGACCAGAAGACAACACCCTTTTGCCAACGGTCTCTCAATAAGACAGCTTCTGGGGTAGGGGTGTTCCCCAAAGGAAAACCACAAAGAAACCAGGGTACATTTCCAAAGAAGTAGAAAGATACTGGACCCCAAAAAATCAGATGTCTACTACAGGTTCTGAAGAAAGGCTGGAGGATCATAAGGGCAAAGTGGATTTACCTGTGGTCTTGCCTAGGAAACAAACTCAGGCAGCATCGTATTGGGGGGTGGGCCATACAGGAGGCTTGGGAGATGGGAAGTAGAGAAAAGGGCGACCAGATGGCACCTCATATCAGATCACACATCATATAACCTCCCTGCAGGCCTCATCCTCTGACTCATCTGTAGTATTTTGAGAGATAAGGTAACCACTAAATAAATAAGCCACCAAGCTCAGTGAGAAATGGCAGAGGAAACTGAGAAGGAATTCGTTCATCCCTCCAATAATTAATTATGTAGCAGCATTCATCAGAGGATGAAGGCAGTCTCTGCAGAGTTGTCCTGCTCTGGGAGGGTGAAGGAAGGATCAGTGTTACCTATAGATGAGCTTTGTTGGCAGAACAAAAAGCCAGGGAAGCCCAGCCAGTGTTGCTCAGTGGTTGAGCATCAATCTATGAGCCAGGAGGTCACAGTTCACATGCTTGGGTTTCGGGCTCAATCCCCAGTAAGGGGCATGCAGGAGGCAGCCAATTGATGCTTCTCTCCGGTCACTGATGTTTCTATCTTGCTCTCCCTCTTCCTTCCTCTCTGAAATCAATAAAAATGTATATATATATTTAAAGCCAGGGAAATAAGTCCTGAGATCTGCTGACAGACCTGAGGGCAGGAAGCACCTGAGATGGGCCAGGGCACCTCTGCTCTGGAAGATCTAGAGTTGGAAAAACATCTTGGTTTCCTTCCTGGACAGGCAAGCTTTACTCAAAATATGCTAATTCAATGCATAATTTCTCACAGGAAGAACATTTCAAATGTGGGTCGCCATATCTTAAGAAACCCACAACGCGTCCAAGTCAGTAGACCTCGCAAAAGGACTGAAGATAAAAATTGCACAAAAGTTGGACATTGGGGTGAAACGGGAAGCCCCTGCTTGCCTCCATGCTGTTGTTTCATTGGAAGAGAGCTCGAGGCATTGGGCTGCTCGCTCTTACCACTGACTCAGGAGATTTGCTTTGCAGCCCCCATTCCCACCGTTCCTGGATGAAGTATCAGGCAGTTCCCTCAGCTTTTCTGGTCCCTTCCCATGAATAAGAACCCCAGCCCAGGTTAATTCAAAGCGTCAGATGCTCATTCCATGTGAGACTACTCCCAGTACCTTACGTGAGCCTATCTGGGGCGTAGAAGCCTAATGGGGGAGGGATCATGGCAAGCTCCTTCCATTTCTTTATTCTATGCTCAGACTTGACCTCTCAGTGTAGCACGTGTCACTTTGTGAGGTTTCTGGAGCCCCCTCCCATCTTTGTTCTCTTGATTTGGGACAGTGGTCGGCAAACTCATTAGTCAACAGAGCCAAATAGCAACAGTACAATGAGTGAAATTTCTTTTGAGAGCCAAATTTTTTAAACTTAAACTTCTTCTAAGGCCACTTCTTCAAAATAGACTTGCCCAGGCCATGGTATTTTTGTGGAAGAGCCACATTAAAGGAGCCAAAGAGCCGCATGTGGCTCAAGAGCCACAGTTTGCCAACGACTGATTTGGGCCAGGCAACCCCTCAAGCTCCTGGCTTACAACAGTCCACTCCTCTGTTAGGGACACCTCCTGGACAGGGCACCTTTTAGGATCCCCCAAGTCCAGCTCCCTCCAAAGGACCCATGTCTGGAAACATTTGAATCCTTGTCCTGCCATTACCATGGTAACCCTATCTGTATCCGGCACAGGGACAATGCCGGACTTGAATCCATACTAGTTCCTCTATTGCCCAAACCCTAGGTAACATGTCAAGCCCTCTAAGGGATTTTTTCTTCTTTTTTTTAATATATATATTTTTATTGATTTCAGTGAGGAAGGGAGAGACAGACTAAAACATCAACAATGAGAGAGAATCATTGATCTGCTGCCTCCTGCACGCCCCCCACTGGGGATTGAGCTCACAACCCAGGCATGCGTCTTGATGGGTAATTGAACCGTGACCTCCTGGTTCATAGGTCAAAGTAGACCACTGAGCCATGCCAGCAGGCCGGCCGGGCTATTCTGCCATTTTTGGAAGTCTTTCCTAATTCCGATGACTCAAGTGGAAATCATCTGTGAGACACAATAAATTTTCAGACTTAGAACTTCCACCTGAATGGGTTATGTTCCTCTCCTTCTCCCAAACCCCTGGAAAAGTGAAACCTAAAATGAGCAGGTTCTTCCCATAGGATCTTAGGGAAACAAATCAATTAGCCTTTGAATTTGCTCTCCCCTCCTGCTTCACAGAGCCTTCTCTTGCGTCATACGTGTCCTTCCTCTCCCCAGCAAACAGCAGAAGTTGAAAAATGTTGAAAGGAAGCTACTGCCACCTAAATGCTGCTGGGAAAACATTGACGGAGGAGAGCGAGCCCAACAACCTGTGACCATGGAGATGGTGTGTAATCAGCAAACCGAGGCCCTCGCCTTCCTTCCTTCTCTGGGCATCCAAGAAATGGTTGGTTTAGAAACCCTGAGCCCACAGACTATTTTCCAGCAACAACTGCATAGCAACAGGATTAGTGTGCTGTAAACTTAGCAGTCAACAACGGCTCATGCCCCGCTTATCAAAACCAGAGTTATGATAGCAGAACACGAACGAGGCTTCTTTTCCAGCCACGGGCGGTCTGGATATCCTGAACTACTTTCTCCACTGAAACTAAAACAATGGGTAAAATTTATAAGCAACTTCTTTTAAAACACACACACACACACACACACACACACACACACACACACTGCTCAGCTAACACAAAGGAAGAAAGTCCACAGAAAATGAAGTGAAATCAGCAACCATGGGGAGGAAGCAGGTGCCAAAGATACTCTTCCATTAGGTGAAGCCTGAAATCCCACGAAGGCAGAGCCTTGGGAGACTTGAGCCCAGCCTGGCGCCCCTTGCCAGGGCCACACCCTCAAGGTGAGAGGCGACAGGAAATAAACCCTCATGCGAAAGAGGACAACAAGGAAACGGACATGTTTTGATCCCGGTGTTGGGGAAGCGGGAAATCTTCCCGGGAAACGTGTACCCACAAGCCAGCCTTTGAATGGGTCTGAATCCTCTGCGGTAGTGCCTCGAGCTGATTTACAAAAATCCAAGTAAATTCTCTCTGAAGGAATAAAACCTCAACTGAGGACCCAAAGAAGTGCCACAATTTTCCAATCTCTCTCTCTCTCTCTCTCTCTCTCTCTCTCTCAAAACTGAGCTCCTTTTTTTCCCCTTGGAAAGTTGTGGCACTTCTTTGAGTCCTCGGTTGGGGTTTATTCCTTCAGAAAGGCGGAAGTGGTAGAAAAAAAAATTGTTTTTTCCTTCATCTCCTAATGCCAGTATTTGAACTCGCTGTGATCCGTTCGGTTGCCTGTGGAATTTTCTGCCTGTGGAGTTCAGTGACTTGTTAACTTGTGTGTTGTGTGATCTCTCTCTCTCTCTCTCTCTCTCGCTCTCGCTCTCGCTCTCGCTCTCGCTCTCTCGCTCCCTCGCTCTCTGTCTCTCTCTCAAAACTGAGCTCCTTTCCCCGGGGGGGGGGGGGGCGGTGGTCGGACGCCAGGCCCCTTTCTATTGCCTCAGAAGCTCTGCTCTTGCTTTTCTGCTTTTTCAATCTCTTTCTCCCCAGAGGCACCTTCCCCCAGGGCTGTGAACATGCCCAGCCCTTTGCCAGGAAAGGAAGAAAAGACAGAAAAAAAGGGAAACTTGCTTCCCCCTCTTCTTGCTTCACCACCATGTTGCTAAGCTCCTTTAATCTTTTTTCCCCAATACACATGTAGATTTATTTTAGCTAAGCTTTTTTTTAAATATATTTTATTGATCTTTTATAGAGAGGAAGGGAGAGGGATAGAAAGTCAGAAACATCGATACGACATCGGTCAGCTGCCTTCTGCATGCCCCACCCTGGAGATGTGCCCGCAAGCAAGGTACATGCCCCCGACCGGAATCGAACCCGGGACCTTTCAGTCCGCAAGCCAATGCTCTATCCACCGAGCCACACCGGTTTCGGCAAGAGAGGATGACAATTTAATATCAGAATAAAACACAATCTGGGAGCAAGAATATATATATATTGCAAATACATACATACACACACACATACACACACACACACAGATTATGTTTTTACTCCACACTATGGATAACAGAATGCACTCAGCCGGCTTTGCAGCCTGATTTTAAACTGCACTCTTGTCTTGGTTGGCACCTCCTCGTGAACACTCAGTATTTCTCCTCATTAACACTCAGTATTTCTTTCTTTTAAAATATATTTTATTGATCTTTTACAGAGAGGAAGGGAGAGAGACATGATGGGAGAGAGACATCGATCAGCTGCCTCCTGCACGCCCCCTACTGGGGATGTGCCCGCAACCAGGATACATGCCCTTGACCGGAATCGAACCTGGGACCCTTCAGTCCACAGGCCAACGCTCTATCCACTGAGCCACACCGGTCTGGGCTTAGCGCAGCTTCTTTTAATGTGTGTGTGTGTGTGTGTGTGTGTGTGTGTGTACACGTATGTGTGTGTGTATATATGTATATATAATTTTATTTTATTTTTTGCTAAGGTTAGACAGGGAGAGGGAGAGAGAGAGAAGCATCCACGGTGAGGGAGAGTCACTGACGGGCGGGCACGTGCCCTGAGCGGGAATAATGAGCCGCGACCTCCCGTCCCCGGTCGATGCTCGGCCTCGGAGCCGGAGCCGGGCCGGCTGGGCCCCGCCTGCGCCTCCTTAAAGCCTGGATGTCTCCACCCCCCCCCCCCGCCCTCCTGCTCCCCACCCCGCCCCCCGCTTCGCACACTGCCTGCCCCACGTGGTCAGCGCCGCCAATTCACCGCCCCCTCAGCCGCAGCCGCCGCCGCCTCACCTGCGGGTCCGCCCGGTGGCCATGCCCTCCTTCTGGAAACCCACTCCTCCTTCCGCCGCCGCCGCGACACACAGCCGTTCCTTGCAGGTTTCTCTGGCCTCGCGGCGTGAGTGCGACATGTCGTCAGGCCGCTGCTTCTTAAACTGCGGTGGCCCCAGCGTCTCTGCGCTCGACGCTCTCACCTTCTCCTCGGGGATGTCAACCAGCTTCGCTGCCACCGCCCGCACCGTGACAGGTGTCCGCAGCCTCAGGTGCGGAGGGAGGAGAAACGTCACTCAGGCGGACGGCGGCGCGCAAACCCCAGAAACCTGGGAGGAAACGCAGCGGCGCCTGAGGCGGCGGCCCTCACGGGAAACACAGCACCTGCCGCTCTTTGAGCAAGTTCCCGCCCTGGCTCCTGGTTGGTCCGTTTTTATGCAAATCAGAAATCCAAAGGGACGCATTCTGATTGGTCCCAAAAAAAGCAGCGTCCTGATTGGTTGCCTTTGTGTGATGGGGGGACTGGTCATTATGGAGTGCTCTGATTGGTCAGTCCGTATGCAAATGAGGCTGTAAGTGCACAGTTCCAATTGGGCGGGGCAGTGTGTGAAGTTTCTCACAATTAATATTAAGGGGATTTATATATTCATTCATGGGTACACAAACTAAAAGGAAAAAACCCCAATCTCAGTTCATTGGTGGAAATATAATACCAGGGGGGGAGAGAGAGAGAGAGAAAGAGAGAGAGAGAGAGAGAGAGAGAGGTTTCTCACAATTAATATTAAGGGAATTTATATATTCACTCATGGATACACAAACTAGAAGGAAAAAAAAAAACCCAACCTCACCAACCTCATTAAGAGATGCATTTCCAGTAATATTTTACTTTTATGTTTAATAAGTATTTATTTAAGTTATATTTGTTATTTTAATCAAGTGTGTACTAAGAATAATTTTAACTATAACGATGCAGAAGAAATTAATTAACACAGAGCCTTATGGTCTCAGAAGGAGAATTTTATTTTAATAAACATAGTAATATTTGTTCAGACAAGTATAAAAGGACATTCAAGAAGAATCTCAAGTGTAAAAGATGCATTACTTTAGGATTACATTGCATGGGAAAAGCGTAGTGGGAATACACTTTTTCTTTCAAGAAGAAAAGGGAAGATTTGAAAATTTCCACCCTGTTAAAACGAATCTTGTCCAAGTATTTTTTTTAAACGGGTGATGGTGGGTAGCAGATCTCACTGGCATTTGTTTTCTATTTGATATATTAAAATGAGTGCTGTGACAACCTTCTTTTAAAATGTCAGTATTTAAAAGACATCAGAAATGGCATCTTTTGCAAATACTCACACTTATAATAAAGAAATTGATATGTCAAGTTAAAATATGTGAAGATAGATACTGTACATTCCATTTATATGACATTTTAGAACAGGCAAAATTAATCTATAGTGAAAAAATAAATTCAAACAGTCGTTGCCTTTAGGAGGAGTAAGGGCCTGGATTGACTGGGAAAAGGTACAAGGAAACTTTTCAGCTAATAATAATGTTTTAAACCTTAATAAAGTTTGGGGTTAGAAAATCAAAGCATTTATTAAAAATCATCAAACAGCACACTTAAAATATGTACGTTTTATTGAAGTAAATTTTATCTCGAAAAAAAAAAACCTGTAAACAAATATTTCAACTCTACTTAATGTTATGCATGCTGAAGAGTTAAGGGGTAAAACATACTGTCTAAAATTTATTTGGAAATGCATTAAAAATAGATTGACAAATGGGCAAATGTAGAGATAAGTAATGTAACTAAAGCAAAATGCTTACAGTAGAATTTGGGTGATGAGTATATGGTGTTCACTGCTTAATTATTTCAATTTTTCTGTGTACTTAAAAACATTCACAATAAAATATTGGGGGAAATGTGCCAAGAGGGGCCTATTTTTTTCATAAGGATAATCTACTTTTTCATAACTCTTGTAAGGAATGTGTGGGCAAAAGTTTGAAGACCATTGGTTTCTATTATTCCCATTTGCTAATGAATCTTTAACCTAAACTTATAGCCCAAACCTCTCTCCAGAATCCCAATCATATCCCCATCTGTCATCTGGATTTCCCATCAGATCTAAAACTCAGCAGGTCTAAATATAAATTAAGTGTCTTCCTGTGTCAGTTAGAAATGTCATCAGCTACAAGCAAGAACACCAGAGTCAAACTAAACAAGGGTTCTTTTTCTTACAGAATAAGAAACCTGGAGGTAGGTGGGTGTTGTTATTAGTTCAGCAGTTCAACCATCTCCTGGCTAGCAGGTCTGCAATTCCCTTGGCCTTTGCTCATAGTCACAGAATGTTCTATAGCTCCAGGCATCATGTCTGACTTCAAGATGGGGGGAGGGGGAATAGAAGGGAGCAAAGCCAGTAACAACTGAATCTTTTACTAAGGCAATTTTTCAGATTTTCCAGAAGCTTCCCAGCAGATCTCCACACAAATCCCATTAAGCAATGTTGGGTCGTATGGTGACCCCTCGGTGCAAAAGAGATCAGAAAGCACTTAGCTTTCCTCTCCTCTCCATTGGAGGTAGGACTGGGGGACTGGTGAGCTCATCTACAGTATTTGGGGAACAGTCTCCCCCAAACCTGCTCCATCTTCTGTCTTCCATATCTCTGTTAATGGTTCCATAATCTGCCTCATTATCCAAGTAAGAAACCCAGGCGTCATCCCTTCCTCTCTTTCCCCGTCTATTCCTCCTATCCGCTCTATTTTGATCTTTTATCAGTCTTTGAATAGCATACAAATCTCAGCCTGCTGCCTCTACCCACTGCCACTATCTTGGTCCAGGTTCTCATTTCTACCTAAAATGCTGTAATTAGTCTCAAGTCTTAACTTTGAAACATCCTGAGACCCCAGCCTGACCATTCTAAAAAAAGAAATCTAACCATCTTATCCCCTGCTTAGAGTTTATCTGTGGTTTTTTTGTATGACATCTAGTTCAAAGGCTAACTTCCTTATTTTGTCACTTAATATAAGTCCCTGCTTTCATAATAATGTGCTCTTGAAAATGTGTCATCAGTTAGGATCACTAGTCCTGTCAAGGGTCAGCTCCCCTAAGACACGACTTTGTGCATGGGGCTGGGATGGGGAAGAAGCTGGGGAAGCGTTACTCAAAATCGAAATCCAGCCGAAACCGGTTTGGCTCAGTGGAGAGACCATCAGCCTGCGGACTGAAAGGTCCAGGTTTGATTCCCGTCAAGGGCATGTATCCTGGTTGTGGGCACATCCCCAGTAGGGGGCGTGCAGGAGGCGGCTGGTCGATGTCTCTCTCTCATCGATGTTTCTAACTCTCTATCCCTCTCCCTGCCTCTCTGTAAAAAATCAATAAAATATATTTTTTAAAAAATCAAAATCTGTTATGCCGGGCAGGCAACCATCTATCTCTAATACATGTGTGCTAAAACGGTAGTGTGAGAGAACAATAGATTTATATGTTATAATAGGTGTTCTGTTCCCAGAGAGTATAGAGTCTATAAATGTATTTTGTCATAGGGACCTAAAATTCAACAATATCTTTGAAATATAATACCGTTGTTGCTCATTCAGCTTAGAGATTTATTGCAGGCCCACTAGGAACTCGACACTACTCCTACATTTCGTTTCTTCCTTTCTAATAAAACAGATGATAGATGTAGAACAAGACATGTTTGATTAAAGCTAAAGACTTGCCTCTTTCTGCATACCCGATGACTTTCATCACTGTCTCTCTTTCACTATTTGCAAAACATATGCTTATTACCAGAATCGGCACTTTCAATTTTTCTGTCTTGTCCTCATTTTTCATTAAGTGAAATTCACTTTGGATACTCAAAACAAAATGTCCAGAGACACAGATGTAGGCAAAGATGGCAACATGGTAGAAAGTGATTTGTCGACAGATAACAACACAGCAATGGCCAACCCTTAATCTGGCACTTAACTCTGAGCCAGGCACTATTCTGGGCACCGACCAATATTAACTCATTCATCGCCACAACGCTACCAGGTTTGTACTCTTCTCTCCAGGCTGCAGATGAGGGGGGCCTGGAGAGAGCTTTGTGCTTTTGCCAAATGACCCAGAGGTGTGCCCCAGCATCGTCCTGGCTCACCCCCTTCTCTGCTCCTTGGTTTCCCAGGAGGCCTTGTCTTCTCGGCCCGGTGCCCTTTGCATGTTCTACCCACGTCTGCCTGGACTCCTCCTCCCCGCTGCTCAGACTCACTCTCCCAGACCAGAGCAGGCCCGCTCTTCTCAGCCACACCTGCCCTGCCCCGTGCACTGACACCAGCGCTGGGCTCGCTGGACCTCCTCCTCCTCCCCTGGCAGTAATGATTTGCTTACACATCTGTCTGCACCGCCCGACACGGTGCTACCAGGCCCCGCTGGCTCCGCAGCGCTGGCTCCCGGGCCTTGCTGCTGCGCTGCCTGGCTTATCCCAGGCACTGACAGGTGGCTGAACTCATGCATGGGCTCCCTGAAGTTTACACTTCCTCGTCGCCCCCTCACTGTCTGGCACCACGTATCCTAGACACTTAGGCAACCGGGGTGGGAGCCTGATTTCTCCACCAGCGGCCTAACTTAATAAGATAAAGCAAAACAAACCCCTTTTCCTCCCCTCCCCCTCCCTCTTTAACTCCCATCGCCACATCACAGTTAATCCCCGAGAGTTTGCATGCGTTTCCCAGCCCTCGCATCCGTTGAACCAACCCGGCAGGACCCGGGGATGGGATTCGGACGCCCCTCCGCAGGCCAGGCCGAGCGGGGAGGGGAGCAGCCATCCGGACAGGACTGCATCCCGCCCCGTCCCCGACTTCTCGCCTATGAAGGTAAGAGTCCTCGGGAACGCGGGAGGGGGCGTGGGAGACGGTCCCCGCGGCCAGGGTGCACGCGTCCGGCGCCAGAGCACCGCAGCCCGCACGCAGCCGGGGTGCCCGGGACCGGTCCTGCCAGCGCCCGGGCGGCCGCAGGTCCCCCTTCTCTCTCTCTCTCTCTCTCCCCACGAGGCCACCCCCTCGGTTTCCATAGCCACCGGGGCGCGTCCTGATCCTCCACCAGCACCGCAGCCTCAAAAGAGTCGCTGCGCAGAGCGCCGATGAAGGGGGTCTCGGGTCCCCAGTGCGCGCTCCTTCCCGGCAGATGCTCAGATAACCACGGCGGCGGGGCGCCCGCGGGGCACGTCGCCCAGCCCCGGGAGGAGGCGGCCCCTCGTTGCGGGGAGAGCCGGGGAGGTGCCCTTCCTGGCCCCACGGTGCCCACACCCCTCGCCAGCCTCACAGCTAGGGGTCCTCCCGGGCTCTCTCGCGCCCCCTGCCGGGTTCCCGCCACCGCCCCCTGCAGGCCCGGCACCCGGTAGGCCCGCCCCTCCGCCCCGCAGGTCACGCCCCCCAGCCTCGCAGGCCACGCCCCCAGCCCCGTGTAGCCCCGCCTCCTCCCGCCGGCTCCCGCTGCTCCGGGCGCTCCATCGCCGGCCTGGGGACTCGGGATCCCGCCGCCAGGCCGCAGCATGGGGCGCTTCCGCGGGGGCCTGCGCTGCATCAAGTACCTGCTGCTCGGCTTCAACCTGCTCTTCTGGGTGAGGCCCGGAGCCGAGGGGCCGGGCAGGGCCGGGCCGGGCAGGGGCGCGGGGAGCCGGGGTCCCTGGAGGACGGATCGCTGCGGGCGTCCGAACCCGGCTCCTCCGGGGAGGGGAAAGCGGGGTGTTCCCAACCGCAGAGGGGGGGAAAGGCCGGCAGAGAGGGAGGGCGGGATGGAGAAGGACAGAACGGGAAGAGAGAGACTGAGCAACGAGAAATGGTGAGAAGGGGAGACACACCGTGGGCTCTTCCCTTGGAGAAACCTCTCCGCCTGGGGGTCCCTCTCGCCGCTGAGGACTCCGGGTGCGGGGACGCCCTCTGGCTCCCTGGCTCTCCTCACCTCCTGGGGGCTCCCGCCAGCCGTGCGCACACCCTCTGATCGCGCTCCTTCCCCCCTGAGCCTGGGCCTGGCCAGAGCTTTGGGAAGGGGGGTGCCTGCACGGAGGGGGGCTGCCGGAGGGGGGGTGGTACCCCACATCTGAGTGTGTGGACTCACCACCTGGCTGTGATGATTTTGTGCAGGAAATTGGGGGTAGGAGGAGGGAAAAGGGTTGGGGAAAAGGGGGAGAGGCTGGTCCTTTTCCTGAGCATCAGGGAGCGGTCCGGCTGGATGAGAGGAGGTGGTGAAAAGGGGACCAGCGGGAGGGAGGGGCCGCAGCCTCGCCCCCAGCCCCCAACCCGCAGCCGCTGCTCCATGCTGATGCTCCCAGGGATGATCTCATTCAACTTTGCATGGAATGGACAACACGCCCGCGGTCTGTGGTCCGCAGAGAGACAGGGCATGCATGACCCCGTCTCCTCTATGATTGGGGCAAGTCTAGGGCCAGACCGTCCCTGGCTACCCGATCTCAGCGCCTTAAGGGGCTGCGGGACGAGGTCTGAAGGTTGTCTGCTCCGCACAGTCCCTCTGGGGCCTCCTGAAGAGAATGTCAGCCAGGGTGACTGCTCCCATCTTGCTTTAGGGGAAGAAGTTCTTAGAGCGAGGAGGGAGGGGCTCAGCAATGGGGCTGGGGGAGGTGGTGGTGGCTCTGGCTGCTCTGGGGACGTCGTCTGCCCAGGCCTGCAGCTAATCAATTATTGAACGATGGGCTCCGCTCGCTCGTGTCTGCCAGCCCATTAGCCCAGAAGCCTGGGTGACTCCAGCCACTCAAGCTGTCTCGGAGGCCAGGATACCACCCTCCGCACCCTTCCTCAGGGGAAGGGGTGAAGGAGGTAGCCCCAAGACAGCCCCTGAGTTTTAGAAAAGACACATGGCTTCTGTACACCGGGCGTCTGCACCCGGCCTACTCCAGGGAGGGGAAGTATTTCTTCTAACGGCCTCTTGGCTGTGCTTTTGAAGAGCCTGGCTTAATTTCCAAAGCTGTTGGTGATCAATGTCATGCTTCCGCGACATCCTTCGCTCTCGCTGCTGACAAATGTGAGAGGAGTTGTATGTGAGCCCGAGAAAGAACTCTTAGGCCGGGTTCGGGGCCTGTCGAGTGCTTGACGTTGCGCCAGCCTTCCCAGGGATCCGAGGAAGCATTCTTGAACTTCTTCAGGGTGTCCGGGGCAGTACTCCGCATATGGCCTCATGATTACCCTTCATCCTCACAACAGTCCCAACGGGCTTACTATCATTGTCCCCCTTTGTACAGATGAGGAAACAGGTTCACAGAGGGTAGCTTGCCCCAGGTCACACAGCCAGCGAGTGGGGACTCAAACTCGGCCTCCTTGCTGCTCGGCCCTGGGATACGTTACACTCCTAACCTGTGGTTCTCCCAGTGCGGTTCCTGCACGAGCATCTCCTGAGAACTTGTGGGAAATGCACACTCTCAGCCCAGTGCAGGCTGCCGAATCAGAAACCCTCGGGGAGGGACTCCGTAAGCGCTCTGAACAAGGCCTCCAGATCATTCTGGTTCGTGTTCAGGTTTGAGAGCCACCCTGTGAAATAATTCCTAAACAAGCATGATAAAGGTAATTTATACATGTATACATAAAGAGGTAACTTACCTAAAATAATTAAAGCGTAATATGCTACTTAGACCAGATGTCCTTCCAGACGACCTTCCAGATGACCTTCTGGATGAAGCCTGGGCTTGGAGGGAAGCCTGGATCCCAGGTGCCGAAGGGAAGCTGGTACTGGCAGCCAGCGGAAGGAATTTTGTGCATCGGGCCTCTAGTATATACACCGTATTTTCCAGCGAATAAGATGACTTTTTAACCCAGGAAAATCGTCTCAAAAGTTGGGAGTCGTCTTATACACCCAGTCGTCTTATACGCCAGAAAATATGGTAAATATAAAACACTGTTCTCTAAGCTGCCAATCTAGTTGAGGACATGAGACCAATGCCTATAGAACAACAACAAACAAAACGGACGGTATAAAGTCACATCCCCCTCCTGACCAGAAAGGCAATGAGGAGGGGAAGTAGGAAGACAGCGATGTCCGAGTGCTTGGGGGGGTGTGGTCCGATCTCACCTTTCCCACCTGAGTTCTAATAATGCAGGAGATTAGCACAAGGTCACAGCCAGAATGAGGTGTCAGGACAGTTCTCCCGAAGAAGGGAAACATCTAAGCTGGACCGAAGGGCTGGAGGAGCGGAGGTGGGCCAGGCTGAGGGGGTGACACCGCCTGCCAGCTGAGGGACAGGGCGAGGGAGGGGGTGGCCACCATCTGGCGAAGGGCTCAGGCTGGGTGCTGAGACCCCAGCAGGTTGTGCTGGAGCCATGACTGCTGACTTCCAGCCCTGTGTCCTCGTCTGTGCAGTTAGGGGGACGGGGTTGCTGAGAGGACTGGAAGGAAATAGGGGCCGTGTCAGAGCTACCTTCCTCGGAGCCTGGTCCAGAGTAAGGGCTCGGAAACTGTGATTGCCGAATTGCCTGGCACCTAGAAGCATTCAGGAAAAGTTGGCTCTCCTTCCCTCACCCCTCCGTGGGGGGAAGTGTGTATGTTTGCCAAGTGACTTACAGCTTGTCTTTGCTTTAGGATAGCCACACGTTATCTTCGGTCTGTGCTGGTGGACTTTCCCCGCTGGAACTGGGAGCACGCTGAGAGCGGGAATTTTTATTATTATTATTATTCCTGTTCTGTTCACGGCTGTATCTCCATGTCTAGAAAAGTCCCCGGCACACAGCAGGCACTCGATAAATGTCTGCAGCATGAATACATGAATCACAGGTTAGAGAGCTTGGCACAAGTGGACTTCGACATTTGCACGGGGGAATCGATTCTCAGCTTTATCTGGAGGACTGAGGCCCTCTCTTCCTGCTGGTTACCTATTGGTTGGTTCTGTGCTGGCACAGATTGAGCTCAGGAGGGGAATATGGGGCCTTCCTGCCCCCTAATTCCATGGGAGGGGGAAAAGGGGGGAGGAGCTTGAGGGTCCTGGAACAGCAGCCGCCACAGACATCCTCCCACACCTGTGCTTGCACGACCAAAGGGAAAGGGAGGAACTGAAATAGTAACCTAATGATCTAGGGAAAGTGATGGTTTGGGATCATCTAGATTATCTCCCTCCACCGCCACTGAGGGAACCTGATTCCAGGGAAGCCCCACCCCAGTTTCTGAAGTTGTTTTTTCCTGGTTGGAGGGGTTTGTGGGAGGTTTGGGGAAGGGGCGGAGGGTGGGGGACAGCTTTCCTGGAAGGAGAGGCTGAGCACACACCCTTGGATGCGGTGCGCCTGCTCTTCTGAGGCATAAGGTCCCCGGTGACAGCCCTCCTTTCCTGCCAGGAACTCACCAGGAGGTGGCACAGAGGCCAGGGCAGGGGGTGCCTTGAGGAGCTGCAATTTAACGAATCCTTTGCAACCTCCTCGGGCAGTTGGTTGAAGTTTCCTTAGACAGTGCTCCTGACCGGGCCAGGGCTGGCCCAGGGCCACGGGCCGGAATCACCATTGGATTAAAAAATAATAATAATCAGGAAAGCCTAGCTCTGAACCCCACTTGCTGTCATCATGCTTGGTTATCCAGTCTAACATAAAAGAAACCCTTTCCGCCGAAACCAGTTTGGCTCAGTGGATGGAGCGTCAGCCTGCGGACTGAAGGGTCCCGGGTTCGATTCCGGTCAAGGGCATGTGCCTTGGTTGCGGGCACATCCCCGGTGGGGGATGTGCAGGAGGCAGCTGATCGATGTTTCTAACTCTCTATCCCTCTCCCTTCCTCTCTGTAAAAAAATCAATAAAATATATTTTAAAAAAAGAAAAGAAAAAGAAACCCTTTCCAACACCTGTCAGGTCTAAATTCAGACACTGTCGTCGAATTGCCTAGCACAGTTCCAGCCCTTCGCCGAAATCGCCTTTATGTTTTTTGCCTCCGTTGCATAGCGATATAAGTGACACGCCCCAGTCCAGCAAGCCACAGGCGGCGGTTCAGAGAGCAACCTGGCACTGTTTATTCCTTCGTTTGTTGCTGTACGCTTAGCGTTTTCCTATCATTGTGCTCTCGAGCTGCGCGGGGCTACCCACCAACAGGAAGCGGGACTGTTCATTGTTGAAAGGCAGATGCCATATATGGCTCGTTTAGAAGTCGCTTTCTTTCCTTCTCACCATGATTGATGCCGCTGTGGGGTTTCACTCAGTGATGCCTGACAGGTGCTGTTAGGAGAGACGGTGTCACGTGGTCTCGGGAGTGGAAAATGTTTGAATAGACTGCGGCTTTCAGAGGTGGCCTCCTCCTCTTCCTCAGACTTCTTTCAAACTATAACTTCCACGCTTTGGCCTGTTGAGAAAGAAAGACTGTTTTTAAAGAAATACCTGAAGAAAGGATTTTTGGGGGTCCACCTAAAAGCTGGCCCACCCCAGGAGGCAGATGGGAATTTCCTGAGCCTTGTTGCAGGATGGTCTTTATTTCCGGTTTCTGTCAAGTGGCCATGGCCAAGCCTCCCTCATGTGGACGAGAAGTGTTGAGAGGGGCAGGGACGCACTGACAGGGGCCAGTCTGCAGAGGCCAGAGCTCTCGTTCCGGCCATCTGGTAGACCTGGGGCAGGTCTAGGCAGCGTGGCAATGCATTTCCAGGAACTTCCAAGCCTGGAAGCTGGTCACTGGCAGCACACAGCCTGGGGTTGTTCCTGGCTATACCGTTTACTAACGAGGGGAGCTCGGTTAGTAAGCTGGTTAGCCTTTTTGAGCCTCAGTTTTCTCATTTATAAAATGGACATGATCAAGTACCAACATCAACCTATGGTCTTGGTGCAGATAAAATGAGTAAATATGTGTAAAGTAGCAAGTATGGTACCTATGCATAGTAAAGGCTCCGAAATATAAGATATTAGTGCTTGTCACATTTAAACACTAGAAGCACAAGTGGGAAAGTACAATCCCGTGGTTTGATAACACCCCTCAGGAGACTGTGGTAAAGAATTAAGAAAATCACTTATGCAGAAAAACACCTAGACAATGGCTCAACACACTGAAGGCACTCAAAGCTGGCTCCTCCCCCCTGTGGTAACAGAATGAGGAAAGTAAGTCTAAGAGGACACAGACCCACATTGGAATAGCTGGCATCTAGGCTGCCGGGGTCAAGGCTCCATCACCAGGCTGGGGAACCGAGAGTGGGCTCAGGTTGGATGGACATTATCTCCAAGTGGGCATTGTGGTCAAGTGGCTCATGGGTTCTGCTAGGGGTCAGAAATTGATCCTGAGATTAGATCCATTACTGAGCTCAATGACTCATCACAGCAATGGTCTGAGGTAGGTACAGTGGTACCTCGAGATACGAGTGCCCTAACATACGAGATTTTTGAGATACGAGCCGTCAAACGAGCGATTTTTGCTTTGAAATACGAGCAACATTTGAGATAGGAGTAATCGCGTGGATTGGCCAGCTGCACACGACCCACAAGTTTACTGCGACTCGAGCGTCTTATAGTTTCCCATGCCTCAAGGTTACGGAATGAATTAAACTTGTATCTCGAGGTACCACTGTATTACTATTATTCCCTCCTCACAGATAAGGACGTTGGATCTACAGAGATTATGCAATTCTCCTGATGCGGCACATTCTTTCTCAGGAAACGGGGTGTGTTTTTAAAAACTATGCCACCTCCACTGTCCCTTCTGAAGATTCATTCCAGAAAGGCAGGTGCAAAGTGATGCACAAAACATGCCAGATCTGGGTAAGGCCGAGGAAAAGCAAGATGGCCGTAGAGACAATTTCGGTAACACATTTGAAGAAGAACAGTTGCTGTGAATATAAGTTGTGGGCTGGTAGCTTTACATTTTGTATATTTAATCCTCACAGTGACCCTCAGTTGTCACCCCCAGTTTACATGTGACAAGACAGGGAGACTTGCTCAGGGACTCGAAACCAGCCGGTACAGAGCTGGGCTTCTGCATGTGGCCCAGACTCTGTGGTTGTAGCTACTCCAAAGCCACGGACTAAGGGGAGAGAAGCTCAGAGCACATGCCTTCTAGACCTTCCCTGTCCAACATGGTGACTCTGCTCCTAATCACATGAGGCTAGCGAATTTAATTAGCATTAAAAGAAATCTAATATTCAGCTCCTAAATCTAATATTCAGCCACATTTCAAGTGCTCAGTAACCACAGGTGGCTAGTGGCTCCAGGACTGGACAGCACAGAGAGAGAACATCGGCGTCTCTATCGTTGGAGAAAGTTCTATCGGATAGCTCGTGCCTACAGATAGTTATTCTTTCTCTCATAAATTATTTTCCCTGTTTTTCTTTTATTGGGTCTTGTAAACACTAAAACCAAGGAGAGAGAGGAAACCGTCCCTGGAACGGGCACTGGCACAGCTAGGAGGTTTAGAAAACTCGGGGAATGCCGAAACAGGTTTGGCTCAGTGGATAAGAGCTTCGGCCTGCAGACGGGAAGGTCCCAGGTTTGATTCCCGTCAAGGGCATGTACCTTGGTGGTGGGCACATTCCCAATAGGGGGCGTGCAGGAGGCAGCTGATCGATGTCTCTTTCTCATCGATGTTTCTAACTCTCTATCCCTCTCCCTTCCTTTCTGTAAAAAATCAATAAAACCGGGGAATTCTGTGTGTGATGGCAAGTGTGTAGAGCGAACCTCAGAATTAGCAGAGGAAGGCAGCGGAGGGCCAGGTTGTTGGTATCTTGGGAGGGGTGTTTCCTCTCTTGAGCCAGGTTACGTTTCGGTTTGGATGTAACCTTACCAAGCCTGTCATCATCATAGCACCGAGCGCTGGGCACTCACCTCTCTGCGTCTGTAAAGTGAACTCAGTTCATCTCGTGGGGAGGCACTCTTCTCACCCTCACGTTGCCGTCGAGGAAGCTGAGGGTGAGCGAGGTTAAGTGACTTGCCCAAGATCACAGACTAGTAAAGGGCAGACCCCTGTGTTCATCCCTCCGCTGTTCAACACCACAGCTCGGTGCCCGCGCACGTGTTTGTTAAGATCCTGTGTCAGGGCGTCACACTCAGTGTGAGCACGCAGAGGAGGTAACATTTCTAGAAGAGCAGTTGGCCAATGTTCCCTACAGTGTGCCGAGCCCTCCCCTCCCCATCATAGTGGTGGGGATGGGGACCGAGTCAGCTGATAAGCCAGAGAATCAGGCAAGGCTGGCAGTCCCGCTGCGGGCAGGGACAGGGGCCTGGCAAGCTGCGGCCCTCACCCAGGAAGCCCCTTGCTCTCCTGTGCACCCTCCAATCTGCCCAGCCCCGGCGAATGGCCCGGCCTCCCTGCCTTCATGCCCACCGTGGCTTCTGGCAAAATTGCTGTTAAGAAAAATCTCTTTGGAACTCCAAACCAGACTTTCGCGATTTCTGCTGGATTCCATCCAAGCTAACATTTTAATAAATCAAGTGTTGTGGCTTGTCCGAGTCTAACCTGAATTCTGCTGAAACATTTGATTCTCCCATTGTCTCTCTGGAACAACTAAAATTGGGTGATGATCATTGCCATTGACTGATATTTAAGAATCCTGTTTATCTGCTCAAGAGTAGTTCTTGCACACTTTTTCTTTAATCCTTACCCAAGGATATGCTTTACTGTTTTGAGAGAGAGAAAGAGAGGAAAAGAGAGAAATAGGGAGAGGGAAAGAGAAACATCTGTGTCAAAGAGAAACATCAATCAGCTGCCTCCCTTATGCTCCCCAACTGGGGATCGAACCCGCAACCTAGGTACGTGCCCTTACTGGGAATCGAACCAGCAACCTCTTGGTGTACAAGATGATGCTCCAAACAACGGAGCCACCTGGCCAGGGCTCTCAAGCTCTCTTGAAAGATAGTAGGCTAGTAAGTAAATATTGTCTGATGTCCTGTCTTTGTTGACCTAACGCTCAGCAGAGATGAGATCGCCCGGTAGCCAGTGGAGCCCTCAGGTAACTGTTTACTGAGTGGGTGAGCCTGGGACAAGAGCCAGCTGCATGCTGCCAGGAGGAAGTTCAGAGGACACAGAGGGGACCATTGTCCGCCAAGAGCTCATCTCCTAGGTGAGGGAAGGCAGACATCACGTGTAAGCCACCTGGGCGACCTGGCGGATTGGGTGTTAGTTCTCTGGGTATTTGGTGAAGCCATCTGCTCCCTGGAACCGCTGGCCAGTGGCTGTGACATTTATGTTGCTGTCTAAAGGAAACTATGCAGCTGTCCTCTTTCTCTCCATGCTTGCTGATCCCACCCTCCTTTCCCTATATTTCTCTAGAGAAAACACGACTGGTATGTATAACCACAGACTAAATATAACACTGTCCACCGTTTCTATTTATCAGCTTCATCATTCACAGCAAGCTTCTCATCAGATTACTTTCCTCCCCCGAGTGTGGAAGCCCCCCACACCTCTCTCCTGCCTCTTGGCAATGCTACTCGATAACTCCATAACAACCTAAACAGAAGAAGATACAATGGTACCTCGAGATATGAGTTTAATTCGTTCCATAACCTTGAGGCGTGGGAAACTATGAGACGCTCGAGTCGCGGTAAACTGGTGGGTCGTGTGCAGCCAGCTGATACGCGAGATTACTCCTATCTCAAATGTTGCTCGTATTTCAAAGCAAAAATCGCTCGCTCAACAGTTCATATCTCAAAAATCTCATATGTTAGGGCACTCGAATCTCGAGGTACCACTTGTACGTATTTAGCACAAATATCTAACCCGAAGTTCTTTCCAAGATGCATAAAACTCCCGATTTGGTCGTGGTTTGCAGTGCGGAACCCTTCCGTCAGTGCACAGAATTAAGCACTGATTGATTTAAAAATAGATCCTACCCCGAAGGAGGTCTTTCAGGAGTGTCTTAGCATGCGCTGCTCTTAGGAAATTAGGAGGAGGCAAGTCCTGGGGGAAATCAGAACCGCAGGCATCTTACGAGGAGCCGTCTACTCACCCTGTGCCGGGGTCCTGCCCCCGATCCCACCTCATCTGGTTGGGACAAGGGCAGCCAGGTCCCTCGGGGGTGCCTGTGCCTGGATGTCCCATTGGGCTCCTGTGTTTCTTGACAAAATCCTCAGTTCTGAGAACGTGGCATCTGAACCCTCGCCTGGGCTCTCCCTGGGATGCAAGTGTTGGGAGCTGGAGACCGTTAGCGTCATCTTCCAGGGCATACGCGCCGCTGCCCGGCGGTGTCAGGCTGGTGTGCAGCCACATCAGGAATCATGAGTGCTCGTCACGTGACTCGCATCTGACGTGAGAACTGCCAAGAGCACCTATCAGCTCACCAGCTTTTAGCGAGCGAGCTGGGTCATGTGTACACACGGCGCCCACGCTGCCGAAGCCAGCACCCGGCATCGCCTTTGTCCGTTCCGTCATCTGAGTGGCGTGTGCGTGTTGCTCTTACGGAAGCGAATGCTCATAGGCTCCTGCCTGTAAAAGGCATGTGGAGAGTTACTGTATCCATGTATGATGCGACGCACACCTCCCGCGGGTCGAGGAAACACAGAACGGACCCCACGTGCTCTGGTTTTGCTGTGTTTCCTGTGGGAAGGCGTTTTGCTGTGTGTATCCCACCATGCGCTCACACTGCCTTCCGAGGTGTCTGCGCGGGGCTGGTGCAAATGAACTTGAAAATAGTCCTTGGCAAGGCATCCCCTCCAAGGGCTGCGAGGGAGGTCCCGTCGGCCTGAAAAAGCTTTCCCTGGGGCTCCGGGCTGTGTCTGGCAGCAGGCGGCCCTCCTAATGGCTCCCACAAAGTGAGTGGCCCCTATCTCCCCTCCAGGCTCAGCCATGGGCTCTCCAAGATGGTAGCGAGCTAAGTAGAAGCCGTAAGCCACGGCGGCCCCACCTCGCTCCTTGAAATCCCAGGCCCTGACCCCCCCCCCCCGACTCCTCCCTCCCCAACTCAGTGTCCCAGGTAAGGAAGCACAGTCCTCACTCACACTGTCCACTCCTCCCCCCGCCCTTCCCTGCTCAGGGCTTCGAAGTCATTCTTCACGATGTCAATCAAAAGGGAATGGCCTGTGCGGAGCGCTGGTTGCCGCGGACGGTGCAGCTCACTGCCTGCACTGCACTGGCTAGTTTATGCGGTTACCGTCCCTGATAGACTGAGGCCCGTCCTTTCCATCAGCTTCCCTAAGGCCTGGCACCGCCCCTGACCAGGACCCCAGCTGATCCCCTAAATGACGGGGAAAGGGGGCGGGGAGTGAGAGGAGTTGCTGCTGGGGTCAAGAGAAGGCAAGGGGCCAAAGGAGGTCGCCTCTGGTTCCTTATTTGTCCTGACATCGGCTGGGGTGCAGTGTTGTGGCTGAGACTGAAAGGAAAGGAAGTATGGGTGGGGGCTGGGGCTTTGATCTAGGACAGTGGTCGGCAAACCACGGCCCACGAGCCACATGCGACCCACACCCCCACTTCTTTTTTTTTTAATATATTTTATTGATTTTTTTTTTTTACAGAGAGGAAGGGAGAGGGATAGAGAGCTACAAACATCGATGAGAGAGAAACATGGATCAGCTGCCTCCTGCATACTTCCTACTGAGGATGTGCCCGCAACCAAGATACATGCCCTTGACCGGAATCAAACCTGGGACCTTTCAGTCTGTAAGCTGATGCTCTATCCACTGAGCCAAACCGGTTTTGACAAATGCCACTTCTTCAAAATAGACTCGCCCAGGCCAAAAACCGACTTCTGCACATGGGCCACGAAGTTTCAATCGCACTGTACATGCGTGCCTGGACATGGTATTTTGTGGAAGAGCCACACTCAAGGGTCCCAAGAGCTGCATGTGGCTCGTAAGCCGCAGTTTTCCGACCACTGACCTAGGATTCCAGGGGCTGCAGGCTTCCGGCATGTCACTCAGTGAACCTTCTCTTCCAGGATGGAGGACCCACAGTGATGGTGCTCCCTGACAGTGGACTTGCTCACTGTACTCCTGGCTGGGTTAGGCTTGCTGTGATTTTTTTTTTTTCCCAAGAAATTTCTAGTAGAGCTTCCCAAGCCCAGCGCACACAGTCATTCGAGAGCCTTCCAGGAACGGGGAGTTTAAAAGGACCCTTTCGGCTACATGGTCTCTGTCGATGCCGCTTTCCAGAGCAGTGGTCGCCGTCAGGAGCAGCCTGGGGCCTGGCTGGTCCTCCCAGTGTCCCTGCCGGCGAGCAGCCGCGGGCGGGAGGATTCCCTGCATGCAGTGATGACATTCAGCTAAGCCACAGTTTCCTTGACTCAGGAGGAAACCCGTGCGGTTTGGGGTTGGGGGGGCGTGGACGAGCAAAGTGCAGATATTTTCTCATTGTCCCGTGGCTTTAAATTGCAACCTCTCTTTTCATTTTCCATTATGCATTGAACACATCTGTGCCAGTCGCGGGCAAATGTCTTCCATCTGGGGGGGGATGAGCCAGACAGGCATAAATTAGAGTCTGTGTGGACAGAGATGCCAGAAATGCGGCCGAGGGCTAGGGTGTCCCTGGGACCGGGCCCCTCCCCCGCAGTCTGCCGGGTGGCTGCAGGCCTTGGCCTGGCGCCTCTGTCAATAGATTTCACTTGGTGTTTGGAACTCTTTCCATCCAGTCGCCAGGGAGGCGGGCGGGCAGGGGTGCCTCCGAGGCCCCGCTGGGCACATCCACCCGGCGGTGCTGGGTGCTCCGAGGACAAGGCTTTCCCAAGGGCATCTCTCTCTCTCTCTCTCTCTCTCTCTCTCTCTCTCTCTCTCTCTCTTCCTCCCTCTCTCTCTCTCTCTCACCTGAAACAGCAATGACCTTGAAGCTGGTTTCCTAAAACCAAAGGGAAACGCTCCCCACTTTGTCTTGGTTGAGTAAACCACCATGATACTTTTAAAAAAGCCACAGCATTTTAACACTTGGGAGGGGCCGAAACCAGTTTGGCTCAGTGGATAGAGCATCGGCTTGCGAACTGAAAGGTCCCAGGTTTGATTCCGGTCGGGGGCATGTATCTTGGCTGCGGGCACATCCCCAGCAGCTGATCGATGTTTCTCTCTCTCATCGATGTTTCTAACTCTCTCTCCCTCTCTTTTCCTCTCTGTGAAAAATCAATAAAATATATTTAAAAAAAAACAAAAACAAAAAAACTTGGGAGAGGTCTAGGTGCTTCCTGCAGAAGACTGAGGAAATACAGCGCAAAGAAAAAGTCACCGGCCGTCCCACCCTTCGAAGATAAATATTATTCATGTCTTAGCACGATTTCTTTCAATGTTTTTCCAGGCGATGTGACCCCTTGTAAAAATAAAAATAAAGTCCCTTCCAGCTGGCGGAGCCCAGGGCCTGGGTCTGCCCCGCACATGATCCAGTCCATGCTGTCCTCAGCCCGGAGCCTCTCACACTCCAGCTGGCCCGGCCGCCTCTGACTCCTCCTCGCTGCAGTCACTGAGAGAGCAGGCCTGGAGGGGACAGAGCGGGAGGAAAGATCCTCAGGTTGAACCCAGCCAGCTGGCCCAAGGGGTAGTGCCAGTCTTACCAATAGCCCCTCCCCCAGATAGAAGGGTCCCATGGACAACCGACCTGCCAGCCCCTGACTTTTTTTTTAATATGTTTTATTGATTTTTTTACAGAGAGGAAGGGAGAGGGATAGAGAGTTAGAAACATCGATGAGAGAGAGACATCGATCAGCCGCCTCCTGCACGCCCCTTACCGGAGATGTGCCCGCAACCAAGGTACATGCCTTTGACCGGAATCAAACCTGGGACCTTTCAGTCCACAGGCCAACGCTCTATCCACTGAGCCAAACCGGTTTCAGCCGGCTCCTGACTTTGATGTTATTTTTCTTTATTAAACCTCCACCTCGATGACCAAGTCCTTCTGTCTCCCTGTGGGGCTGGGACAGCCTCTATCCTGTTCCTAGGCGAGAGGCCAGGGCACCCCAATGCTAACTGGAGGGCGTGGCAGAACCAGGGGCTCCTTTTACACCTCGGCACCCTGCCCTCCTGGTGCCCTGAGTACCAAAGGCGCCCAGCAAACGTCTGTGGATAGATTGATCCCATGAAATTCCAGATGGGAGTGTGTGGACAGAGGGGTGCAGGGCTGGAGCCGGCCGGGGCATTGGGGACCGTCTCACGGAGGCGGGACAGGACCCCAGCTTTGGTGGAAAAGCCTCAGGAGGCCCTGGGAGTGGCCTCGGGGAGCCAGCGGTGACCCTGCCAGCTGCCAGGCCGCCCGCCGCTGCCCGCGCCAGCCACTCAGCCTCTCCGTGAGCCGCCCGGCACACAGACCGTGCTTTTTCAGAAAATTATTTTTTCCTTTCTCACTTTCCATGGAAACTCAAAATAGCAACTAAAAAAAAAATGGTCCAATTCCCTCCCTGCCTGCAGGGCAGTGACCGAGGAGGCCCCAGGGGAGGAGGGGGGGGGCGTCCAGATGCCTCTGAATCAGCCCTCTCCCTGAGCACCGGGCACCCATGGGGAGTGGCAGAGCTGAGTGGTATGTTTGCTTCCAAATCAGAGAAGCGGGTTTCCCCCGGGTCTTCGAGTTCATCCTGCTCTCGGTGACCCGGCGTCTGAAACGCCGTCCCCTCTCCGGGTGGCGTTGGTCAGGAGGTGCAGGTGCCCTTAAGGGACAGGGGGGCGGCGCGCCGGTGCCTTCCAGGGGGCCAGTTCTGGAAAGTTCTTGCTGAGCCGCCTCCAGGCTGCCTGGGGCTGGGTCTGCCCATGACCCCAGGGCCGCCAGCGGGATGGGAAAACTCCAGGTCCAGCGCCACATCAGGAACCCGGGTTCTAAGTGCCTCGTGTCACCTCCTCTGTGAAACGCGAAGGATGCGGCCTTCCGGCCCCCAGCACCCTGGACCACCGCTGCTCCTGGGTGCACGCTTCCCTCACCTTTATTTTATTTTTTTAACATTTAATTTCATATATGTATACATACATATATATATTATTGATTTTTTACAGAGAGGAAGGGAGAGGGATAGAGAGCCAGAAACATGGATGAGAGAGAGACATCGATCAGCTGCCTCCTGCACACCCCCCACTGAGGATATGCCTGCAACTAAGATACATGCCCTTGACCGGAATCGAACCCGGAACCTTACAGTCCACAGGCTGACGCTCTATCCACTGAGCAAGACCAGTTTCGGCTTCCCTCACCTTTATGAAGCTCTCGGTGGGGGCTTGCCCGGGGTGGGCATGGTTGTGGGAGGGAGGGCATCAGTTGCGGGGAAAGGAGACTTATGTAAAACCTTAGAGAATAACAAATGAAAACTAAAGCTCTCCCGCTTGCTTTTCAGCTGGCGGGGTCGGCCGTCATCGCCTTTGGACTATGGTTTCGGTTTGGAGGCTCCATGAAGGATTTGTCGTCGGGGGGCAGGTCCCCGGAGTACTTCTACGTGGGTGAGTGACGTGGCTCCCCTGAGCTTTGGCCAGGGCTGCCCCACAGGCCTAGGGAGGGAAGGGACAGGGAAAGAGGGAGGAGAGGCCCACCCTGAGCCTGCACCTGAGCCTGCGGTGGGCAGTCGGCCCAGGAGGAAGCGGGTCCCTCCTCACCTGGTTCACCCTCTGCTTCCCAAACTCCAGGAAGACCAGTGGCAGGACTGGCCCAGGGCACTTCTTTCAGGAAAAGAGGCCCAGGATGTAACTACTATTCACTTCCAACCAATTCGAATGGCCCAGGGGAGTGGGCATCCACCGTCCATTGCTCATCAGCCATCTGCAGGGATGGCCTGCAGGCTCGGGGTTCTACTTTGTGGTCTTGTATTCTGAATTGTCTGCGGGAAAAACAGAATTCAAAATGAAGAGGCAGCTGTGGACAGGGTTTGGGGGTGCTGATGTAGGTCTGCAGAATACAGGGGAATGCAGAATACAGGGAGGGTGGGGGAAGGTGGGGAGGGGACAGAAGCAGGGCTGTCCTGGGAAGGAGGCCTCAGTGGGAGGCACTCTGCACCTGTCCCTTAAGGGCGCTCTGCTGTAGGGACAGGGTGAGGGGTATGGGGTAGGGTGTAGCCTCCCATTCAGAGACCATGTGCTAAGGGGGCTGAGCTGAGCCTCCCGCTGGGTTTAGAGTTTCTCTCTCTCTGTCCCTTTCTCCCTCCCTCCCCCGCCTCTTTCTCCTTCTTTCCTACCATTGTGGGTGCAGGTGATGGCCCTATGCCGCTGCCGCTTTAAGCTCCATGCCAGCGCAGAGTGCCCTTCTGTGCTGGGGTGAGAGATCACTGTGCAGAGATCGTGCGCCCCAAACCCCAAGAAGAGCAGGGCTGCTTCCGGGAGGGACCCTGTCCAGGCCCCGGGCAGAGCCAGGGACGTCCTCACGAAGGGCCGCTCCCAGCGGTGTTCCCTCCTCTTCCAGTTGCCCTTCCCACCCCACCCCTCCTGGGAGGAGAGCAACCAGGCTGCGGAGGGCACTGTTCAGAGGAAAGTGAGAGCAGCCCTCCGAAAAGATGGCGGCAGGAAGGGATCCCTCGCCTCATCAAGTCCTAGATGCAGCCTTTGGTAAACACGCAATTATCTTCAGCTCCACCAAGAGAAGAAGAAACGCTGCCGTTGTAACTAACGGGCCATGAAACGTGCATCCTAGTTTCAGAAAGGTTCAAATGTCACATGGGTGGAATGTGGGGAAAGAGACGTGGGGGTGGGGACCCTCCAGATTGAGCTCGGGGTTCGACTCAGTCGTCAAGGACACAGGTACTTCTCATCTCTCCGCTACCCTCAGGACCTCACAGGGCCCTCGGGTTGTAAGAAGCTGCCGAGGCTCCGAGCAGCGGATCCCCAGACAGCAGCCTCCCCCGGAGAGAAAAGGGAGGTTCACCTCAGGCGGCCCTTCTCCGGAATGAATCGAACCTTTGTGAGGCGTCCCCGGCAGACTGCTCCCCACCGCTCGGGCCAGAAAGGCGCTGAGTGTTCATGCCTAAGCCAGCACGCCAGGGAGAGAATGAATGACTCATCGCAGTCACCCTGGGCCTGGACGGGGGCCTGGGCTCCCCGGGAGGCCTCTGACACTTAGACTAAACCCCAGTTCTGTTACAAGGAAGCAGCGGAGCTCGCTGCCATCTGGCTTACCACGGAAACGCTCCTTTCCACCCGCCCGCTTTCCAGGTGGTGGGAGGCTCGCCTGCACACTTAGCACACCCTCTCTGCCCGGAGGTTTCCAGGT